>BGPR01034817.1:0-16287 GCA_013235015.1 Araneus ventricosus
ACAGCGCCATTAAAGAACACGGGGTCATGTGTCGCCTCACAGCCACAACTTTCGCCGAAAACGAGGCGTCTGCTGGTGGCCTAAAGATCACATACCAAATTTCATCCCAATAGCTCTAACAGTTATTGTGTTCACAGACATAATACCAAAATCGTGTTTTCGAACCAGGGGAGGTCTAAAACGCAGAGATTCATCAAAATCTCGAGTTCGAATTTTTTGAAGATTACAATGCTTTCTTTCTCTTTGTATACTTCATATACGATAAATTAATAATGTCCGGATTCCCGCCAGTTAATGCGACGTGGGAGAAATTTGGTTATAATCGAGAAAATTTGACCTATTCGTTAACTCCGACGTCATTCCGCCAATGAAAGACATACATTATTGATGAGAATATGAATGAGCCTTCTTATCCAGGATTCAATTCAAATTAAAAGCTTCGGCAGTCTTGTTTTAAAATCTGATTTTCATTAGCATAATTCTGAATTACCAAACATTAATAAAAATTGAATCTTCCTTGCATTCTGACGTGCTGATTTTTTTTCACTTCCTGAAATTCCGTGCAACTATTATGAATCAGGGTAATTGGTAGGCAGCTTTTGGAATTTTATATTAGGCTTTTATCCCCTCCCACAAGACCCTTCAACCCTCCTCCCCGGCGTGCACGGATTTCACCTGAAAAGTTATGGTAATCCTGCCTATAGATCAACAAAAATACCTACTTCTTAAAGCAACTAAGAAAAGTAAAATAATTGTAAAAAAAAAAGGAATAAGTTCTCTGATGGTCACCTTTCAATTTTTCAAATCGGTGCCTTTTCAAAATAGGACCTTTAAAGCAGCTTCCACTATCCCTTATCATGTACTTGATTAGTTTAATGGTTAAATAAAAAAAAACCTTTTTCTTTTCGTTTCTATATATTTATTTAAAGCAAAAATACAATAATACACTTTATATTTAAATTAATGTAATGAAACATATGCAAGCACTTTGTATTTCATTTAATATTTTTATATTTATTTATATAATTCATAAAAAAATCTGTATTTTACTTTAAAGTGTAGTTACAATAAATAATCCTATTTTCACTTTTAACATATTTAAAATTATAGTCAAACTTTTTTGGTTCAAAATTAAAATCAAATCAGTATAGTAAATTTTTAGGCTTCATTTGATCATTCGCTCCGCTGGGCTACAGTCTAATTAGCTCACTAGAAAAGGCGTCCCCTCATGGGAGAAATTGGTCCAATCGTCTAAAGGTCGGCCAATAATCATAAGGTATCGTTACAAATCTGTAATACTGTTTCTCTCCCATGTTAATCTTACGGTAGGAAACACGGATTCGTATTGGACACTAAATCAATGACACCGAACTAGGTGACATTGGCTACAACATGAAGGTTTTAGAAAATACACAAATTATGGATCTATCTCTCTTAGGAACAGAGGTATGGAAATATTTCTAGAGAATTCCATGTGAAGTCACGCCTTGTTTTGTTTGCGGTGCGAGTTGGTCAGCTGTTAGCTATTGTTAGTAGTATTTCTGTTATTATTAATGATTTGCTGCTTTCTTGTGTTGCCATTTGGTACAAGTACTGTATTTCTTGTAACCTGTGTGTCGTGTTTTGTGAAATATTCGTGGAATAAAGCGTCATTCTCCATTATACAGCTTGTTGGGCTACTTTCACCGTACAATGGGTACTTCAGCATTTTTTCAATTTTTTAGATCGATTGAAAATACTTCGAAACGAACAATAACATTAAAAAAAATTCTAGACAGTTTTTTTCTTCTTCTAAATTTGCAATCAAAGTTCGCCTCTCAGAATTCGCGGGAAAAACGATCCTCTATGCGCGAAACGGGTCTGACGTCACCGGTGCCTGACAGGGGAGACACACGCTTCCTTCGCGTTCGCTTTCTATAGAGATTCTCTTTTATTCTATAATTTCCGACTATCGCATCACATAAAATAATGTCGGCAAGATACAAGTATTGTATTGTTCCTAAATGTAGTAATACAACTGTAACGGCACCCGATAAATTATTTATCGATGTGCCAAGAAATTATGTTATTCGCAAAAAGTGGTGTAAAGCGATGAAGAGAGATCCGAAGCTAAATCCGGAATTATCAGCAAGCAGCGTTCGTCATGTCTGTGGAGATCATTTTGATGCGAGTTATTAATCTATATTATACCTATTAAAATTGTATACCATGAAGCACAGTAAATTCAGAATTCGATATCTTTTTTGTTTTTAAAAGAAGTATAAGGTGAGGTTAGTAGCAAAAAAAATGTAAGACATTTTAAAGCAAATAGTTAAAGTTAATTAGTTTTTTACATGGAATTTATTTTTTTACCTTTTGAGGGACCTGTTAATACCCGGATGTAGCCAATGCTCACGTGACTCTAAGTACGTGTAGTGGGAGGCTGCGAGTCTGACTTCTCATCAGATCACGAAGTTCCGTTGACGAACTGTGATGTGTTCGCATTACTGTCTTGATGTTTTTGTCCTGTGTTGAATAAATGTTTGTTTGATAATCCCTGGTCTTATTCTTCCACCTGCGCGTCTGCCCCACTCATTTAACCTAATAGGACCATTGCCCCTCAAAGGTTAAAAATATAAAAGATCCCACCTTCTTTAAGAATCTTTTTTTAAAAAAAACTTGCTCATGTTATTTTATAGCATACATTTTGTCAATGGATATTCGAATGTTTCTTATATTTTTAAAAAAATTACAGTACTATTGAAAATTAACAAGAATATCTTAAAAATTAGTTTAAATTCACGACTTTTTTGATAATGAAATTCGTTTTCATTTGTAGTTCAACAAAATAATTCGCAGAATTCATTTTTGATGCAAAATAAATTCTTTATATTCAATGAATGTATTAAAATCAAAATTAGTCTTCGAAAAGTTAGTTTGCTCATCAATTATTATAGTTGAGAAACGCATAAGTACCTGTATGAGCTCGTATTGAAAGATTGCGTGGTAGCCGCGTGTAGTTTTAAGGTTCTATTGTTGATTAAGGTTTATAAATAAATTTAATATTGTTTCTATTTTGGCACCGATTTTAAAAAGAAAATTATTTTATACTTTTCAAACCACGATTTTGTTTAATTTTTAATTTTTATTTTTTCGCATGAACAGTTAAGCGCGGACACATACATGAAAACGCAGCTGGCCTTTAGTGGTTTCCAGCTTTATTTTTATTTATGCTGATTCATCCACACGGGGATAGTGATGATCATCGGTTCTGTTTTTCATGCTTTTTTTATTTTTTAAGCACTCTGTCTGTCTACAAATTAGTATACACACCATGGGATACTGTTTGGTTTCTGACATATGTCAGTTTTTTTTTTTTTTACCCAAGTTAAGCTTTTTTTTTTTTTTTTTTGTGAAAACAAGTAATTTTAAATGCGGTAAAACAACAGCTGTCTATATTACTACTGATTTTTCTTCTCTATAGTTGAGTCAGTAAGTTTTATTTTTATAGTTTTATCACAAAAAAACCCCAAGTTTTCGGGGGAAATTCGTATATATCTGGATATTTCTAAATTTTGGGTACACATTAAAACACACTCTTAACACATTAAAAATTTAAAGCTCTGCAAGCATTATTAGTTTTTGTTTATTGCATTTACAAAGTTTAAATGCATTTTTCTCAAACTTTTATTTTTTATTATTATTATATATATACTATAAGAATTAGTATGGATTTTGGCCCGAGATTCTAGTTATTTTTTTTTAATTACCAAAGTTAATTTTTTTTTAAATGTTCAAGTTTTTTTTCAGGCTTAGTTACAAAAATAATTATTAAACTTCAAAAAATAATCAAATCTTCAATCTCATGGTTACTTTTGTTTCCAATAATTCAAGAAACTTAAAATGACTAAAAAAATATTAAAAATTAAGTATTTTTTAAACCTTTAAAAAACTTCAAAAATGTCATTTTTTTAAAGTTTAAAATAATAGTTCTTGCTAAAATGACCTTTTAAAAATCAGATTCTATTTAATAATATAATCTGAAAAAAAGTCATTGATTACATTTTATTAATAATGCCTCCATTTTTTTTTTTTTTTTTTTTTTTTGAAAAAGGATACTATTTAGCCTCAAGTTCGTAATAGATGAAAATCTTAAAATCGGAGGGGAAAAAAGAAATTATAAAAAAAAGGAGAAATCTTACCGTTGTGCTTTTATTCCTCGTATCTCAGCCATCATAAAATCGGAATTTTTCTTGCAATACATTGCCATCATTGTCGAATCAATCCTTGGCAAATTATCCGATTTACCTTGTACAAAAATAATATCCATTGTGAAATTGAACGTAGAATAGTAGAAAAGCTAAAAAACTTCAATTAAAATATTAGCTGGTACAAACGCCTTGATTCAAAGCAGGGTACAAATGTAGCGAAAGATAAGCATGCGAAGGAAGGCACACTTGACGTCAAAATCTACTCGGCCAATGAGAGTGCGTTTCGGATTGCATCACGATTTCTGCTATTTCAGTGCATCTTTCGCTCTCAATATTTAAATAAATAAATTTTTCTGTAAAATTTCACTTGCATATTTGAAAGTAGAATGATTTTTTCTACAAATACGGATGGCTTTCACGTGTTTTTAAAAAATGCTGAAGTTCCCCATTTTCGTAACAAAATGCATAAATGTATAGATTGTCTATGCGTCATAGACCTTAAAGGATACGCCGCTAAACACTTTTATGGGTATAACTAGCAGATTACCCGGGGTTGTTCGGTCCTTTTAGTATCAGAACTTTGTAAGAGACAGGAAACTATGAGCGGTACAATGATCTGTTCTCACTCTTGGAAAAGTGAAATTAATTCCAGCTAAAAGGGAATAATTGAACCAAATCAACAGTTGTTCCCGATATAAATTATTTATGAATCGTCTAGTTTAATTTTTTTCTAGAGTGTGCTTTCATAATTCTGTTAATGTGTTCTCAGTTCTTCGTCTGTATTGTTGTTCGAAATGTGTTGAATTCAAGTATATTTGTGTATAAAATTAATTTTAACTAATTAATTAAAATTAGAGAAAATTAATAGGGAAATGAAATTGCTGTCACCGAAAGGCTTATTTTTTGACTTTAAGATTCAGTAAAAAAGTTTTTTGTGACATAATGTTAGAATTAGAGAAAAATTATAGGGAAATGAAAGTGTTGTCACGGAAAGGCTAATTTTTTGACTTTAAGATTCAGTAAAAAAAGGTTTTTGTAACATAATATTTTCAGAAGATATCGCGAAAAAACGGCAAAAGCTTGCTCTCGGGATTTGAAAAGTTGATAGTGATCTTTTTGTTGTTTTGAAGAGCACTTGTACCAAATTTCATAAAGATCGGATCAAAACTGTAGACTTCTTCGTATAAAGAACACACGCACACCCACTCACAATTAATGTTATATACAGAATGTACGCTTTTCCTCGCTGTGGTTCCGCTGGTTGCAGGAAGTTTTTACCCAGCGACACACAAATATGGATTACTTTCATCTCAAAGACTTCCTATAAAGCAAACTCCCCCTTCCCATATATAATAGTGATGAGGAATTTCTATCTTGGGTGTCACTTAGATACTTCGGGTTCCTTGTATCTATAGAAGATGCTGTATCTCCTCTTGGTCATGACTCTTTGACTCAACTACTATATTTATAATAGAACACAACATTAGAAAAACCAAGAATTTTTCTTTAAAAAAAAGCAGACAAAGGAAATAAATCGTTAAAAAGATGTCTTTATTACAAAATAGAGGATCTTTATAAACATAAGATTACATATTCACAAACTAATTCCAAGTAAAACAGAATATTTCATGTAGCTTCACATTTTGCATAACATAGAAAAGAAGTCAACTAAAATTTATATACGGATAAGAGGTTATCCAAAAATGCATATACATTTCTAATAACTACCACATAAAAAAATAAATATACTGCATCAAAGTTTCATAACTCAAATTAATAAATACATTAATTTTTACCTAAATTACTTTGAACTACGAATTGACCGAGGGGTATTCTGAAGGAATTATACTGAGTACAAGGATATGGCGAGATGCAGCTTCGAGTTTCCCTTACTATCACTGCCGCTTGAATTTCTTTTAGAGACGGCCGATTCACAATATTTTAAACTCAAGGTTAGTTACAATCAACGAGAAAAGAGGAAACATTGAAGGAGGATCAAAAATATCAGTTGATAAAATGCATTGTGCTTGCAATTCTGGCGATTGGAACTACCAGCACATTTAGATAATAAAATGACAGTAATTTTAACCACTTTTTTCTCTTTCGGATGTGTCACCAAATGTTTCTTTAAAATCTACTACTGAGAAAACACTACTGCATGTATCACATGGATACGCTTTTTCTTTCCTGATGTGTCAGAAAATGTGCCTTTAAACTATTTTTCCAAGAAAATTCTTTATCGCATATATCACATGAATACGGTTTCTCTTTGGTATGCGTCCTTAAATGTGCATTTAAACAGTGTTGTTGCGAAAACGCTTTACTGCACGTATCGCATTTATACGGTTTTTCTTTCGTATGTGTCCGTAAATGTGTCTTTAAATTCCCTTGAAGAGAAAAAACTTTACTGCACGTAGGGCATTTATACGGTTTTTCTTTCGTATGTGTCCGTAAATGCATCTTTAAATTCCCTTGAAGAGAAAAAACTTTACTGCATATATCACATGAATACGCCTTTTCTTTCGTATGTGTCAATAAATGCATCTTTAAACTATTTTTCCAAGAAAACGCTTTATTGCATATATCACATGCATACGTTTTCTCTTTTGTATGCACCACTAAATGTTTCTTCAAGTCATATTTATCAGAAAACGATTTATTGCATATATCGCACGAATATGGTTTTTCATTCGTATGCGTCCGTAAATGTCTCATCAAAATACTTGTCTGAGAAAACACTTTACTGCATATATCGCATGAATATGGTTTTTCCTTAGTATGTGCCCGTAAATGTATCATTAAATTATATTTCCGAAAAAACACTTTACTGCATATATCGCATGAATATGGTTTTTCTTCGGTATGCGTCCGTAAATGTAATTTTAAAGCATGTCGATGCGAAAATGCTTTACTGCATGTATCGCATGAATACGGTTTTTCTTTCGTATGTGTCCGTAAATGTATCCCTAAAGTACTTCTCCAAGCAAACGCCTTATTGCATATATCACATGCATACGTTTTCTCCTTTGTATGTACCACTAAATGTCTCTGCAAGCCATATTTTTCAGAAAACGATTTATTGCATAAATCGCATGAATATGGTTTCTCTCTCGTATGCGTCACTAAATGCTTCTTTAAAGTTGATTGCTGAGAAAATGCTTTACAGCACAAGTCGCAAGCATACGGTCTTTCTTTCGTATGCGATCGTAAATGTAACATTAAATGACTTTTCTGAAAAAACGCTTTACTACATATATCGCATGAATATGGTCTTTCATCGGTATGCGTCCGTAAATGTTTCATTAAATTATCTTTCTGAGAATACCCTCTACCGCACATATCGCATGAATATGGTTTTTCCTTAGTATGCGTCCTTATATGCATAATTAAATTATTTTTCTGATAAAAGACTTTGCTGCACATGTCATACATATGGTTTTCTTTCGCATGTGTCGGTAAATGTGTTCTTGAAATCAAGAAAATTTATCTTGATTTTGTTGATAGCATGCTTTTGTGCATATGCCGTAAGCATACGATGCTTTTTGTGTGTGCGTCTTTCAGTTTTTCTGGTGAGAAAACGCTTTGTTACGAAAATCACAAAATATACACCTTCTCCATTGTGTTAGTAATAAGCAAATGCCTTTTGAAATCGGTTTGTTCAGAAAACACGAGTTCATAAATCTGAAGCGTGTTGCTTTCTTAAAGTTTCAGCTTTGAAAAGAAATTATTTTTTTCTGTATAAATCGCACGTACCAAGTTTCTCTTTTGAACGAAACAACAGATGCATCTAGAAATTTGTTTGCTGGGAATATGTTTTACAACGTGAAAGATAAGAACAAGATTTCTTACTTTTACATGGATATAAAAATATTCAAAAAAGGATCTTAATAAACAAAGGAAAATGTAGTATAATTGAGAAATGTTAAAAATATCTACTGGAAAAGTATTCTTTCCTGTTTACTGATGCTGGATTCCATCCAAGAACTGTCATACGTTGCAATCTAGATCTGTGGGGTTTATAACCTTCTTATATTTGTCAGTTTCCACCAGGAGATGTGAAGTCTCTTGTATCAGTCTCAGTGTCAGGGCTTGCTCGAAATGACATCATTCAATGAGGCCCCTCACCACGCAATTTCGAAACCTAAATGACATAAATAAATAATGTGGTTTTAAACTCGGATCAACTGAAAATTGTCACACGTATCCAAAAATTAAAACAGGACTAAAACTCTTAGAATAACTTAGTAGCGTAGCGGCAGGGGGAGAAAGGGGTTATATATGCCCCGGACGCCAAAACATTACAGCGTTTAAGCCAATTTTTGAAGCAAAATGTGATGAGACGGTGTAAAAATAATATTCTCCGGGCGCCCTCTGCACTTATTAATCCACTGATGATGACTGAGGTGAAAAAAATCATATTATTCCCTGGGCACCATTTACCATCGCTACAACACTGGAAAAACCGAGATTAACTGTCATATAAAGGGCGATTTGAAAAGAATGTCCCCACTTTGAAAAGCTACATCTCCACGACAAAACAACTTAAGCCGGTCTTTCATCATCTCTCCATTTTTAATCCACTCATTTAAGCCAGTCATTCACAACCGCTTCACGCAACGCAAATACACTCCGATCCCTTATTGCGCCTACTCTTCCTTCGCCTTCAAAACGCGAACCCCTACCTGCTTTGATTTGTTTTTCCCATTCGCGAAAGAGCCTTCAGCCCCCACATATGTCTATACCGGTCTCATTTCCTCTTATATAGCCCGGAAGTCCAAAGGAATATCCAACTTTCCGCTCCGATTCCAACTGGATTGTCGCAATGTGGACTGGTTTTGGCGTGGAGCGGTGGAGAATGTCCAGCCTCACAGGTGCATAGTTTCAATCTAATGGGTGTCCGTAAAAGCTTGAGACCGCGATTGCCGAGTGGGAAAGTGTCGGATTCGGGGCCGGATTGTTTCAGGTTCGAAACCCGATTCCACTGAAGAACCGTCGTGTATTGGGTCTGTTGCAAGTTAAATAATACGTAGGGTGGTCAAACTTTCCCCCGCTTGTGTGCTGCACAACATCTATTTTCCCTCGGTTTACGCAAAGGAGTGTAAAGCCTAGTAACGCAATGTTTAGACGGAAGGGCGCTGGTGTGGAGCAGAAATTTGCAGAGGGGGTACAAGCTCAAGTGTCGTCCTCTTTGTATGACCACGGTTCAAAATTACGGGGTCTGTCCCAGAATAGCCCTCGTGTTGCTTCAAAACGGGTCGTTAGTATAATTAAACTCTAAAAAGAATTTTCTACCAGAATTAAAGTAACGAATTTATGATATGCATCTGGCAACACATTGCTTAGTTAAAGGGGAAAAAATCGATGCTAGAATTTTGTATGAATACTTGCTATTTGCGGTAGAAAGATTGAAGCTGCCATCAGGGCCGGAATTAGGTGGAGCCTCTGAGAGATGGAACTGTGACCCTCTCCGCGATTAGGCAGGGCGACAGCACTGGTCTGGCGTAAATCCCGCTTTTGGCTCCTCCAATAAAGCAGAGTATAGCACGAGGCCACTATTTTCTATCAAATAAATTCACGAATAGAAGACAATAGTAAAAACTTCTCCCAATGGGACAACTACATGCGTGTTCTTACTGGAGTGACAATACTGGCCTCGTAAAAGCGCTACTTAAGAGATGGTCCGCTTTCTGGTTTGGCCAGTTGTTTCTCATAGAAGTGGCGCTGACACGGGGGAGGAAGGGAGTGGGTTGCCTCCCACTTTTTGTGGAATTTTATTTTTTCTAATTTAGCTGCCTAAAACTAGGAATTAGATTTATGTAAAAAAAAGTAATACTCTCCGGGAAAGCTAGCTAATTTTGTAACTAAAATTTAAAGTTTGTTCTCTATTTCCTATACTCCGGGCACTTTAAGGTGTTTATAAATTTTTATTCCTCTAACCTTTGCTTCCAGTCGCCGCCACTGTCCTATAGCACACCATAGTGACCAGTAGCATGTTTTGGATGATTCGTGAGCTCTTTTTGAGCTTAAATGATGCGCTAATATTCCTACTTTTCAACGAATGATTGTTGTAAAGTGAATACTGTTTTTCGGAATCCACTGAATTCCAAAATACAGTATTCATCATCATCCCCCGGACATTCACCTGAGTACTTACGAAATTTATTTATTTTAAAAGCAGAATTTTCCCGAATTAAAAGCAGGAGTGCCGTTAGAGTTTGCGTGTAGAGGAGGGCAGGGTCCCCCAAACTGAAATACAAGGGGAAGAGCGCAATGATGACGATCTCAAAATTTCGATAGTTCTTTATTTATCTACTAGTTGAATAGCCCGTTGCTTGAATGGGGTACAAAATTTTGCCACGACAGGGGAGCCCTGCCCCACCGGACACACCACTCTTTGTAATAGCTGTTAGCACTGCGATTCAGACAGTTATTGAAAGCATTGAAACTTCGACTCTTCAGCGAGTGATGCAGAATTTCGCTCTTCGTTTGCGCCATATTATAGCTATAGATGGAAGACACATCGAACATGTAATCAACTAATTCCTATGTATTGTACTTTGTTTTAGAATTTAAATAAAATTTTTTGAATCAGTAGTTTTGAGAAATTAATTTTTAACATCAGCGCGTTAATTACTGGTCACACTGTAGAATCTTTGCAATGATTTCTATCAACACCATTTACTGCCTCATCAATTGTTTTTGGTTCAAGACAACAATCATTTTGCATTGCTGCCAAAGCTTTTACATAACACATACGATTTAAATTTGGCATTTGCAAATCTGGCATACCATTCATGTCAAAATCCTGATAACGATTTGGAAGTCTAGTTTCTCTGTACAGACGAGTCAATGCAGGCAGCGAGTTATCGACTGCATTATCCAAATTTGTATTATTATCACTAGCATCATCATTAATAGTAGTAATATTCCCTGAAGAATCAATTTCAGAATTATCATTAACTAAACTTCCTGTTTCAATATTTGAATCATGATTATCCTCATTATCTGAAGAACTAGCTATACTCCCACCGAATAAAGAGTCATTATAAAATTCAGGTTTATTAGTATTTGTTTGATGATACATTTGATTTTCCAAAAAATGTGCATTTCGTGCATTTATTATTTCATAACTTACAGGATCTATCAAACGATATTCTTTTCTATCCTGACAATACCCAATAAACATAATTTCTTTTGCTTTAGCATCCCATTTTGTACGTTTCTCTTTAGGAATATGAACGAATGCACGACACCCAAAAACCCTTAAGTATTCCAAGTTAGGTTTACCTCCACTCCATTTTTCATAAGGAGTCATACCTGTAACTGCTACTGTATGAGAAATATTCTTACAGTGATTAGCAGTTTGAACAGCTTCTGCCCAATATCTTTGATCAAGATGAGCATCAGCTCGCATTGATCTTGCCCGTTCAACAAGACTTCTATTGTTCCGTTCTGCTACCCCCACTTGTTCGGGTGTATACGGAATGGATTTTTGATGCTGAATCCCTTTGGATGCTAGATATTTTATCGTCTCGTTATTTATATATTCTGTTTCATTGTCAGAACGCAATACTTTGATTGGCCTGCCAGTTTGCTTTTCAACGTGTAACTGAAATATTTTGAATTTTTCAAACACTTCAGACTTATGTTTTAAAAAATAAACAAAAGTCATTCGTCTATAAAAGAAACAAAATATTGAGAACCACCAATTGATGCGACATTCATTGGCCCACATAAATCAGTATGCACAATACCTAATACTTCCTTGGCCCGTTTAGTTTTACCCTTAGGAAATGGCTGCCTATGAATTTTGCCCTTGATATAGGATGTACAATCATCCAATTCTCCATTAAATGTAAAACCTTCAACCATATCCTCTAACCTTATCATTCCCCCTTTACTCAAGTGACCTACTCTTTTATGCAATAAATCATTTGAAATACTATTATGAGTAATTAATGCCCATTCATTACATATACCAAGTGAATACAAATTGTCACTGACACCTGTTCCACTAGCAACTAAATGCTTGTTTTTGTATACAAAACATCTCTCCCCTGTAAATGAGCTAACCCTTCCAAAAGTTTTGTTTAAATACTTGATTGACAACAAATTTGTTGTCAACTCAGGTACATGTAAAACATTATAAATGTTACATTCTCCTTTTTTCCATTTCTAGACAAGAGGAATGTTATATTACCTACACCCTCAACTTCTATCACTGAACTTCCCGAATTAATCAATTTAATACTAGGTTTGGTATAGTTTGGTATATCAATTAATTCCTTATGTGGAGTCATGTGATAAGAAGCACAAGAATCCATAAACCAAATATTAGGGTCTGGATTAGAACTAGCTACATACAAATCTGCCATGTAAGCTTTTTCCCTTTTAGGTTGCTTTGACTTAAAACCATTCTTTTTACTGGATTTATTTTCATTATACCCAACATTTGGACGAGATGGTTTTACACAATCGGAACTTTTGTGACCATATGAATTGCACTTGAAACATTTTCCTTTAAAATATTTTTCACCCTTAAACTTTTCATTCACAAAAGCAGGTTCCCTACTATCATCTACTTGGGGCTTTACATCCTCAGCTAATAACCGATTTCTAACATTATCAACTGTAATTTTCTCACCACAATTCTTTAATGCCATTATAAGTGGTTCAAATCAATCGATCAGGTACATTTGCTAAAATTATCCCAGCAATTAATTCTTCATCAGGTTTAATTCCTGTAGATTTTAACTATTAATATGCTGAAATGACCCTATACAAATAATCAGTCATATCTTTATAGTCTGTATAGCGAGTGTTAACCAGTTCCTTTATAATTGAAACTTTTCTTGTTATGCCTTTATCCTCATAAGTTTCTGCTAACATAATTCCCAGCTTCTTTCCCACTTGATAAATCCCTTAAGTCATTCAAGATTGTTTCACTTATCCCCTCACAATATAAGACAAGGCTTTGATATCTTTTACTGGGTCTTCCTTACTATTCCCACAACATACATATTATTACACATACAACATTACATATTCCCACAAGTCCTTTTTAATAAGATGCATTTTCATGGAAAATTTCCAATCCATGTAATTAGCCCTTCCAGTTAACTGTCTATGATTAAATGAACCTTCTCCCCCAGGCATGTTGACTCTTATTTTAACCCTAACAAAGCAGACAAAATTCCTTTGAGAGCAATTTTAATAAATTTTCTATTAAAATTAATTTATTCTCAATTAAGGATTTGCATAATTATTTAATTAAAATGCAAGATTAAAAGTTAAAACATTATTAATCATAGTCATTACACTCATTTAACAGTTAGGCCTACTACCATGTGGTTAAACATGCTTTTACTTTAACTCTAAAAATATATTTATAGAATTAACATCTTAACTAATTACTTTTTAAGTAGAATCTCATTCTCTGGGCCCATAACCTAATAAACTATCACATATATGCAGAGAGAGTGCAGAACAAGAGAAATAAGTCACAACATACCTGCTTTCTGGAAACTTGGAGAAGAGAATTTTATTATAGAAGTTTCTGCTTTATATAAATGCACATTGCGCCATCTATCACCTTACAACATAATTAAAAACTAACACTTTCTACAAGGGGGGGCAGCCTCTCTTGTTCTAGAGCTGAGGTTCTCAAAGTTTTTTCCCTCGTGTACCCTTTATTAGTCCTTTTAGCTTCGAGTACCCCCTACTGTCATACCCCCAGTAACCATATGTTTATGTAAGGAAGTTTTTTCAATGTTAAGGGCTTTTTTAAGTTGAAGAGTCAAATGACTCCAATAATTAATCTTAATTAATAATTCTAAACTAGAAGGGAAAAAAATAAAACAAAACATACGACAGAGTGGTGCCTAATGAAGCTGCAGCTTTTACGAAGACATTGATGATTTATGCATAATCAGGGCTGTTGAAGACAATATATTAACTATATATTTACCAGGTTTCATTTATCTTTTTTTTTTTTTCTTATTTTGAACATTGGCTTTAGTTTGCACAACTTTCACTTGTATTTCTCACACGATTTTGGGGAAACAAAATTCTGTAACTTATTTTAATCCCTTATGTTTTTTGTGTCCGACTTTTTAGAACTTGGATTTCGGGTACTCACAACTAGTCCTTCACATACCCCTAACTAGTCCTTCGCGTACCCCAGGTTGGGAAACTCTTTTCTAGCGGAAATCGGAGAAGGCGAGGGGGGGAGAAGTAGGTGCAGTAGGGGATCAGAGTGACCCGTTGCGGATGGTTTTTACCTACCTAAATGGATGGGCTGAAAAATGGAAAAGCGTGGAGTGCCATAACGCCATTTTCTTGGAGTGGAGTGTTCGTGAATTGGCAGGTTTCAAAAGCAAACGCCTCTAGAAGCTTAAAAAGAAGAATTTCATTCTTTTTATTACTACGACTGCTACTTAATTAAAGTAAGAATTACTGCAAAATTTCATAAAATATTCGCTGTTTTTCTTTACTAGCATATATCTCTTCAAAATTCTGTTTTATAATTAACACAGAATAATAACTTAGAATGTATGTAAAACAATTCTTAAATATTAGAGCTATTATTAATTAATTGTTAAAATAACTATTTAATTCAGCTATTGAAAGTTTAAAAGATATTTTATGATGTCATTTCAGCCTAATGTCATTCACCCTTTATAGGACCGTGGTAAGCATACTTCCACCAAATTCATCAATTTTTAAATGTACAAGGTAAACTATTTTGAAGTTCTCATCAAATTTTTCGATGAAATGAAATCCAGTACATTCCAATTTCTAATCACAAAGCATAAAAAAGTGTCTTGCCTTTTAAATTAATTATTAATTAATGAAATTAATTAACAAAATAATAATGTCATCGAATAAGCCAAATGAATTTCTTTTCTTAAATTAATCTCAATCCCAAAGTTATTTTAATGTGCCATTACTAGAAAGAAAAGCCCTAGAAATGGTTAAATGATTCAGAGTTTCAATACGAGCAATTAGATAACAATAGTATACTTTTAACTTTTTAATAGTGCACTTTTTAACATAATTTCTAATGATAGATTATTTATTTATTTTGTTTTCGTAAAGTGCATTGAATAGATAAATAGAAGGGAAAAAAAGCGTTCCATTTCAAGTCAAAATACATAAAGCGGGAAAATCGACTTCAGATATATTTGGTTTATTTGAATAATAGAAATTTAAATTAAAATTAAAAGGAAAATAAATTAAAAGAAACAAAAAGTAAACAATAATGATAATGAAAAATAATGAAAACAATAAACGTTTTTGCGCGCAAACGCAGCAGCAAAAAGTAATTGCTTCAACAGAAAAAATTTTTAAAAATAATACAACAAAAATTATAAAATAAAAAACCAAAGATTCTCTAATACTTAGAACACTTTAATTACAAATTATTCAAAATGGAAAGGAACTAAAATGGCGCACTCATGAGAAACCACAAGCCATTTTTAGTTCAAAAAGAACAAAATTTTCTGTGGAAAGGAATGACAAAAAGTCAAAATTTATTCCTGCCTGTGGTCTGAATTTTGTCCGGCCACCAAATAAAAAACATAAATCCAAAAAATTACCAAATCCATAATCAGAAAAAAGAGATAAAAAAAAATCCACCTTCTTTCAAAAGCAAGCCAAGCAGAAAAAGAACGCTATAGATAAAAACAATCGACGATCTAGAAGCTAGCCAGTAACTCCATCTATGAAGAAAAATTCGAACTATTTCGCAGGAGAACAAAAACTATTTTTGATTAAGAGATCAAGTTTAAGTCATATGGGTATCCGTTATCCTTTAATTTATTATTTAAATGATCTAAGGCTTTAACTAAAGTAGAGTGGTTATTACAAATATGTTTAATCCTCTAATTTGAGAAAAAATAGAGTTCTTTATGATTTTAAAATGAAGACTTGTCTGAAAGTTGCAAAGTGAAATAGCCTTGAAATTAAATTTTTTCCACTTGTCAAATATTCCAACTGAAATATCTGAATTCAAAATTTCAATTTCTAGATCCAAAAAATTACATTTGTTCAATTCATTATTAGTTTTATTTAATTTGAGTTCTTTTGGATAGCAGCT
>BGPR01034818.1:0-16287 GCA_013235015.1 Araneus ventricosus
ACAGCCCCTTTCCAAAACAGGGGGAGGGGGGTCATCTTATTAGATAGCAAAGAAAACTATTCAGTTAAGTGGTTAAGACCAGAATTGTATATCTATATCAAATTTTAGGCGGAATCTATCCAAGGGTTGACTGTCGGTCTATTCTTAAGTAAATGAGCGCGATCATTCACAAACGCAAGATGCTAGATAAATGAAATTTGGTACTTGATTTTAGATCCATATCAAATTTTAGACCTAACGGCAAGAGGTCCAAAATACGTACACGATTCCCTTCACTATACGACGAAGCTTAAAACAGAATAGGGGGAGGGACCAAGTGATGAGGTCTTGAATTCGGACCAAAAGGTTCGAAACCAGATTCCACGGTTGAAATCTAGAAGTTGGTACACACTCTTAAAATGGCGCCAAGTCGCCAAAGCTAATACAGGTAATACCTGCTTATAACTTTGGCCACTTGGCTGCAATGATATGCAGCGCTCTACGTCTTGCTTTGGCGATTTGGCAGCGTTTTAAGAGTGTGTACCAACTTCTAGATTTCAACCGATTCCACTGGAGATCAACGGTGTAGATGGGCTCTGGTCTATGTTAAATCTGAGTTGTGGGACAAACGTCCTCCCTCTGTTGTGGTGCGGAAGTTTAGAGGGGGGGGGGATAGGTGCTCAGGTGTCGTTCTCGCCATCTGACTGCGGTTCAAAAGGACGAGGGTCGTCCCCAAACAGGCCTCGTATATCTTCAAAACGCGACGTAAATATAACCAAACTTAAAATAGAACGAGTCGTATTCTGGAAGTGCACATGTAAGTCGAGGGGAGAATATTCAGCTAATTTCTATCCCGATTTGTTAAAATACAAACACGATAAACCTCGACTGAATGAACAGGCCTTTTCCTGAAATGACTGTAACAAACATTTTGCTCACAAATGCCATGAAGCGTAAGCAAGATTTTGGCGAAGGTTTCGTGACAAATAATTAGTTAATGTTTCATAATTAAAAATCTTCAGTGTTGTCGTTCCTATTAAATGAAAGTGTCGTAGATATTTTATATCATTATATTTAGTTGCCTCTGAGTTGCCACTAGCAGTGAATAATTAAATTTTGTATCAATCGTTATAAATTCTTAAAAACTTATGGAACGAATTAACTTTTTGTTAGATTTTAAAAATCGTTTTCTAAAGGCTGTAATTTTTCGGTAAGTTGCGAGGTTTAAAATTCCTTTACTGCACTTGATATTCTCATTTTAATTAAAAATAAAATTGCAGACGATAAGAGGATTTTGTGTCTTACAACATTTAATAAAGTTGCAGACGATAAGAAGATTTCGCATCTTATAATCCTTAATCCTTAATAATATAATAAATGCGAAAGTGTGTCTGTCTGTCTGTCTCTCTGTCTGTCTTTCTGTCTGTTTGTTAAGCTTTCACGACCAAACCACAAAACCGATTTGGATGCAAATTGACAGAGTTGTAGCTTGAAACCCAAGAACGGACATAGGCTAGGTGAAATCACGTTAAATTAATTATTTTTGACTACAGATTAAAAATAGTTAACAAAGGAAGCTCATTGACTCCGCGGTTCGCGATGAAGATTTTTATTTTTCAATCTACGGTCACGTGATCCTTCAGGAATGCGAAAACATGTGGAATAAATTATTTTTAAAATCAACTATCACGTAATCCTTTTTTCCGCTGTAACTTCAGAACAAATTGTCCGATACAAATTATTTTTATACCGTCTTAAAGATAAAAATTTTACCTTTTCAATGATATTAATTTAATTTCTGTGACAGTTTTCATTCAATTTTTATTAATTTTTTAAATTTTACGTGCAGACGATTTTGAAATAACGCAAATTTATACCTACTTCGCTGCTAGGAAACGGTTAGACTTTCAACTAATTTATCTTTATTTCTGAAAATTTTGCTTATGTTTATAAATATCTATAAAACAAGGCAGAAATTACACGTATCTGTCTGTCTGTCGGTCGATTAGTCGGTCACAAGAACTCCTCCTAAACGGTGAACGTTAGCGACATGAAATTTACACACAAGGTGCTATTTTCAACTTTCAGAGTTAATTAGTTCTTATGATATATAATTAAATAACGAACCTTAGCCGCTTTTAAGCCTATTGCTTAGATGTTTTTTGTCAATAACTTCTGAAATCTTTATTAGACAACAATTATTTTTATGCTATTTTAAAGACCAGAAAATGATCTTTTTAATGCTATTAATTACATTGCGATGAAATGTTTTCTCTGATTGTTATTAAGGTTTAAAAATATTTTTGTAACGTAATTTCTAACAAGTCTTTTTATTCTTATAGAAATAAATTCAAGCCAAATTACTGTTTCGAGCGCGGGCTTTTGCCAGTGTTAAAGTTAATATAAGAAAATATTGCTTTCTTTGACCATAAACAACAAAGGAGACTTTACACTTCCGGTTTCCTGTTGTCGTAGCATTTGCAGCTTTTAATGCGGTTACACAGTGATCCAATGACGTTGGTGAATTATTCTCTCGATGTTTTGTGTAACTTTCACAGTGAGGTGTTACAGAATATCCATCTGTAGATACGGTAATGAGCATTAACAAGGATGACCATATACTGTAGAGCTCTTCAACATCTTAGAATTGTCAGGGCACCTTCCGACAAGCCTAGATTGATAGTCGATGTGCCAGTACTACTAATACGTAACCTCGATATACCGAGATTGCGCAATGGCACACGGTCACAAATTACACACCTAGGTCCAAACGTCATGAAAGCTACTGTTACGACTGATATAGGGAGAAGAGAGTGTATTTTAATTCCACGCCTTCCGATAATGCCGAAGGATTTATCATCTCAGTTCAGAAGGCAACAAATCCCTTTAAAAATGTCATTTGTCAGGCTTAGGGCCAGATACTGAAAGTGGCAGATGTACATTTGGAAATCCATATTTTTCGCATGGGCAACTATACATGGCGTGTTCACGTGTGTCCAGCCCACACAACCTCTACATCCGTGCAAATAATGTGGTATACAAAAGTATATTAAAATAGATAAACAATTTATATAACTATATCAGCATACATGTACAGTACACTCCTGTCAGCCGCCCAATTAAGTATTGTCTCCGTCAGAACTTTTACTTTCCCCTTTCAAAATGCAACAAAACATTTACATTCGTGAATTAAAAAAAAAGAATAATTCAAATTCTTCGCGCACGAAGTCGCGGGTAACAGCTAGCAATATAATAAATGCGAAAGTGTGTCTGTCTGTCTGTTTGTTAAGCTTTCACGACCAAACTACAAAACCGATTTGGATGAAAATTAGCAGAGTTGTAGCTTGAAACCCAAGAACGGACATAGGCTAGGTGAAATCACGTTAAATTAATTATTTTTGACTACAGACAACAATTAAATAATTAACAAAGCCCATTGACTCAGCGATTCTCGATGAAGATTATTTTATTTTTCAATCAACTGTCACGTGATCCTTCAGGAAAGCGAAAACATGTGGAATAAATTATTTTTAAAATCAACTATCACGTGATCTTTTTTCCGCTGTAACTTCGGAACAAATTGTCCGATAAAAATTATTTTTATACCATCTTCAAGTCCAAAATTTTACCTTTTCAGTGATACACCAATTTTATTTCTGTGACATTTTTCTTTCAATTGTTATTAATTTTTTAAAGTTTAATAGCTTTACTAACTTGCAGACGATTTTGAAATAACGCAAATTTATACCTACTCCGTTGGTAGGCAACGTTTAGACTTTGAACTAATTTACCTTTATTTCTGAAAATATTGCTTATCTTTATAAATATCTATACAATAAGACATTAATTACATGTATTTGTTGGTCGGTCGGTCACAAGAACTCCTCATAAACGGTGGACAGTAGCGACATGAAATTTACACGCGACATTCTAGAGCATATTTCTAGGTCAAAGGTGCTATTTTCAACTTTCAGAGTTAATTAGTTCTTAAGATATTTAATTAAATAATGAAAATTAGCCGCTTTTAAGCCTAATGCTTAGACGTTTTTTGGCAATAACTTCTGAAATATTTATTAGACAACAATTATTTTTATGCCATTTTAAAGACCAAAAAATGATCTTTTTAATGCTATTAATTCCATTGCGATGAAATGTTTTCTCTGATTGTTATTAAGGTTTAAAAATATTTTTGTAACGTAATTTCTAACTATACTTTTATTCTTAAAGAAATAAATTCAAGCCAAATTACTGTTTCGCGCGCGGGCTTTTGCCAGTGTTAAAGTTAATATAAGAAAATATTGCTTTCTTTGACCATAAACAACAAAGGAGACTTTACACTTCCGGTTTCCTGTTGTCGTAGCATTTACAGCTTTTAATACGGTTACACAGTGATCCAATGACGTTAGTGAATTGTTCTCTCGATGTATTGTTTAATTTTCACAGTGCGATATTACAGAATATCCATCTGGAGATACGATAATGGGCATTAACAAGGAACATCATATTCTGTAGAGCTCTTCAAAATCTTAGAATTGTCAGGGGCACTTTCCGACAAGCCAAGATTGAATGTCGGTGTGCCAGTACTACTAATACGTAACCTCGATATACCGAGACTGCGCTATAGCACACGGTTTCAAATTAACATACTTAGGTACAAACGTCGTGAAAGCTACTGTTATGACTGATATAGGGAGAAGAGAGAATGTTTTAATTCCACGCCTTCCGATAACACCGAAGGATTTATCATCTCAGTTCAAAAGATAACAAATCCTTTTAAACATATCATTTGCGAGGCTCAGGGCCAGACACTGAAAGTGGCAGGCATACAATTGGAAAAACCATATTTTTCGCATGGGCAACTACATGTGGCCTGTTCACGTGTGTAGAGCCCACACAAACTCTACATCCGTGCAAATAACGTGGTATACAAAAGTATATTATCATAGATAAACAATTTACTTAACTATATCAGCATACATGTACAGTACACTCCTGTGAACCGTCAAATTAAGTATTATCAACCGTCAGAACTTTTACTTTCCCCTTTCAAAATGCAACAAAACATTTACATTCGTGAATTAAAAAAATAATTAAAATTCTTTGCGTACGAAGTCGCAGGTAACAACTAGTAGTATAAATAAATCTGTAGACTTAATCTTCTTAATGTGAAACTTGTATCTAAATGGAAAATACTGAAGAGAAATCAAGAATTAAATTTTCAGGTTTATTTGAAACTTCTCAATTAAATGCCAAAATGAAATTAATAAATTTATTTTCATTATTTTTTAATCAATTTAAATTCTTATTATAAATATACTTGCTTTGCGTACGTATGCGCACACTTGAGTCCTAAAAAAATTATGCGGCCAAAACAGAAGTCGCGAAAACTTTTCTATTTACTATACGACTAAAACTAGCTCTATTCTTTTTAGTGAACTACACACTACTGCCCAAACGTATCGCAAGATCGGTAAAATGGGAAACATTTGGAGTTAATTTGAATACAATGGTTCACAATCAGTTGTGGAGAACTCACATTTTACTCTGAATATTTTGTCAAGAGGACACTTAGGGGATTGTTCACAAACTGATGAAGACGAAAATGATTTGGGCTCACAAGAAGCTGATAATGTTTCGAAACTTTCATCAATCGTTTTGCTTCTTATGCACATAGCTTACATGCATTTTCATAAAAATATCATGAATATTCGGGAAGGTATAAATCTTCAATGTAAAATGTGAGTTCCCACAACTGATTGTGAACCATTGTATTCATATTAACTCCAAATGTTTCCCATTTTACCGATCTTGCAATACTTTGGGCCGGTAGTATATGAACAAAGAAGATATATAGGAAAATAACTAATAATTCTGCATGTTTATCGAATGATATTCTTACATGCATAACATATACCAAATGTAATTTCATTTCCAAGGTCACCCAATGTTCCTGAGCCGACTCTACCAAGGCGTTGATAGATACGGATTGGCAGGGGCGTGGCTTACGGAAGCTCTTAACACTAACCAGTAAGTGGTGTAACGTCGGATATATTCCAATTTAAGTTCTTGGGTAGATAATTTTTCCATAGAATGTGTTTCTTATATTTCCTTTGGCAAGAAAAACTGTACAGGATTTGCCCTCGATAATTTTTTTTTCTAGCAAAATGCTTGCTTTCCCCATTTTGATTTTTAAATATAACCATAAATTTCTTTTCATTATTCAGGTGTGAAGATTCCCCCATCACGGAAATTTATATAACCATAAATTTCTTTTCATTATTCAGGTGTGAAGTTTCCCCCATCACGGAAATTTAAGTTAGAATTTACTAGAAGAATTTGTTTAAGAAAATTGATTGTTAGATAGGAAATTTAAGTGTTAGATAGGTAAATATTTCCATTCCGAGCAACGCTGGATTTATCCGCTAGGAAGAAAATAAACAAATCTATACTTATAAAAGGCAATGTTGGTGTGTGTCTGCGATGTCCAGACGAATCTATCGCACTTACAGCCATGAAATGTGGCACACAGGTAGTCGTAATGGCGACTGAATGCACCTCGAAGCCGAAACTTTAAAATTGAATCTAGAATTTTTTTTATTTAATGTTTTGTGTTGTTTTGTTTGATTTTTCGCACTCATTTCTCAATAGAATGGTTTCGAATAATTGTACGACAAAAATAGATAAACCATCGAAAAGAGCACGCGATTTCCGTTTTAATGAAGTTAGTTTCGAATTTCTAACGTAATTTACTGAATTTTGAGAAATTTTTTTAAAAATGGTCACTTTTCAAAAATAAAATTTTCTGGAATCCTTGCATCCGATGTTCTATTAAAGATATCATTTTGAAAATTTTTCAGCTTATAACTGCAACGATTCTGTCGGATTTAAAACAAGAATGGTTAAAATATCTTTTCCCGTTTTTTAAAAATTAATATTTTCCTGGTAGATGAAAGATATTTTCCCTCTAGCGAGGCTTCCTCCCGCGACAGCTCTCCGGAACGTTGCGGGCAATTTCATTGGCTGACGGGGCAGGGTGACGTCATTACTTTCGCGTTTTGCGAGGGAGGAGACGATTTATTTACTCGATGGCTTCGATTATTATTTTTAAGCGTGTCTTAACTTATTTCTTTGCCTTTCTTAGTTTGCTTGCGATGTAATAAATATCACATTGTAATTTTTTAACATTGTTTTGGATTAACGGCACTCGGTCGAGAGGAAAAAGAAGCGGACAAACTCAATAATATATATATAGTGGAGTCTCCCTATGACGAAATCGCTTGGTTCCAGTTGAAAAATTCGCTATAGAGAAAATTTCGTTATACGGAGATCAGAGATTTTTGCAGTTATTTAAGTAAATGTTCCAAACTTTTCAATAGGTGCGATAAGTTCAAATGTATTTATTCGTGATTTTCAATTAAAAATTAACTAATATATATATTATAAATTTGTTAAAATTATATTAATTTTTATTGTATAAATAAAATGCTCAAAAGTGAAGACAATTCACCAGTTTAGAGAATAATATGTACTAGTATGTACTTACGCTTATTTTACTTGAAAAATTCCGTTATTTTACATTGCTTTGCATTTCGTGATGTTAAATTTTCAGAAAATTTTTCACATTTTAAGAGTGAGTGGTTCCAGAAATAGGCACGAGTGAGCGAATTGGTTGCACAGAAACTATCAACTTTCTTCAAAAATGACAAAAATCGAAAAGATAAAGGTCTGAAAAAATTCGTTATAGGGAGACAACCACTTCGTTATATGGAGAATATTTTGAATGTTATTTAACATTCCGATTAAAAATTTCGTTATAGGGAGAAATTCGTTGTAGAGAGACTTCGTTGTAGGGAGACTCTACTGTATTTCTGTTTTGATTTCGTTTTCAAAACTTTCATTTATGTAATTGTATGTGGGCTTTTTTTTTTATTTCGTTGAAGTCCCGATTCCACGGGCAACGGCCGTGCGCGTACTGCTAGTAAATAATGAAAAGAAGCCAAAGCGCTTTCTCCCTTTCGGTAACGGAACGAAACGAGTATGGCATGCGCTACATTCCGAAGAACGACGCGAAAGTGCGTTCAAAAAGTGTCATCGTCTGCAGGTTCGGCAAGATCGGAATCATTTCTGCTCAAACCTGACTGAAGGAGCTGGGAGGGGGGTGTTGAGAAACCGAGTGTCACGGAACTCGTTCCTATGACGCGGTTCTCACAGGTATTAAAAAGAACAAGAAAATAAACGCAAAAACTGGATTCCAGCTCACTACTCATCTCGTGGAAAGTAAGGCGGATTTTGAACCGAAATGACGGCGAGTAAAAGTAAATAAGCCGGGGGAAGCGTCCTTGTTGCAAGTGACGGATGGAGAGTTGCATGCACAGCAGTGGCGAATCCAGGATTCGGGTCGGGGGAGGCTGAGGTCATAAAAATTTTGTATCCTCGTGACGAATGTCAAACCTCATGGCTTATGTAAACCAAAACATTTTAACTTTACAGACATTATTCACTTAACAATAAGAATCATACGGGACAACACAATACTTTGAATAATTTACTCAAAAATACAATGAAATAACTAGCCAAAAAATGTTTTCGACCGCGTCAAAGCGACAAGTACAAGTGGAATGACTACAAAAGTAGGAAAATTTTCGAGCCTGTCAAGCCAGAAAGCAATGCTGAAACGTTTTTATTATCTTTTTAAAGAGAGAAATTAAGAAAAAAACAGTTGTAGTGATTTTAAATTAAATCAAGAATTTTGGTTTAACTCTGGGGGGGGCTGCAGACGGATAGCCCCTCCCCTTGATTCGCCACTGATGTACAATGTACCAATTTTAAAGGCTGTAGATTTTAACAAATATATATATATATATATATATATATCAAAACAAACTTAGAATCACAAGACAAAAACTCAAAAACAATCAAGACACAGTGGCAAAAAATAGATAAAAACCAAAATATATATATATAATATATATATATATCTTAAATCAAGTTATATATATATATATATATATATATAACTTGTTATATATGATCTTACATAAACAAAGTAAACAAGACACATCATGAATCCAATCCTATACTAAAAATTCATAATCTAAACAATACAGCCAAATCTGAAACAAAATCTAAAGAATTGAAAATACTATAGATACCATGAACAAAAATTAAATTTAAACATTTATGTCAACATGTAAAAAACTCTGTTGTTATAAAAAGTATTGAAAAAAGGCAATCCATATATATGGAGTTTTCAACAATTAATATAGCAGCTTGGCTGTGGACAAGCTTAAGCCAGGTTAAATTAATTTTGCTATACAAACCATCCCTGTTACTATAGTTGTTGAAAAAACAGACACGGTAATTTTTAATTATTTTTTAATATATATATATATACCAGTAGAATTTAATCCGTTTGCTATTTTACTAGTAGTTCTGTGAACAGTAGACCTTGCCCCCCCCCCCCCCTCCCAAATATCTATGATTTTCTCCACATCGCACTTTTTAAAAAGCTTAGCAAATGTTATTCATTGGAAAGACAGCATTCTTTTTAAGGACACCGGACATCATAATTTGACTCTCCAGGAGATACACCGGTGAACAAAAGTTTAGCACAATTCTTATGGCGAGACAAATTGGAGGTCAATATGGTTCGCAATCTGTTGAATAATCAAAACACCTCTAGCTCTTTTACTTCGCTTATCTTTAGGAGGCAAAACGAAATATTTTGAGAAAGATGTCACCAAAAAATAACAGAGAAAAATTGAATCCTTAAATTAGTTATTTTTTTTTAAAAATCGAGAAAATTTCATCATTAAATAGGCATCAAATTAAAATATTTTTACCAACTCGCTTCGTTCGAACTAAGAAGATGTAACTCAAAATAGCTTGATCATGCATATTACAATTTGGCAAAGAAACATATATAAGCGAAAAGTTGCGTTGCTATGATCAGACGATTTATAAGGCAGACGAAATTATCTTGACGAGAAGTGTTTGATAATTCCATTTAGGCTTAACAATTACATTCAAATTTTTGAAGTTCTTTAAATTGGTTACTGCGCTAAATAGGTTAAAAAAGAAACGGTTTAGATCATAAATGACTTTAAATATAGATTTATAACTAAAAGATAGCGAAATATTATAAAAATAAGCAACATTTATTCAGCGAAAAGCGTATAACTTTACACAGCCATAAGCGAACTATGTTTATTTACAACTCTGATGTCATAATCTTAATTGTTGGCTGCCACTAAATCTTTTATTACCAATTAATAAAATAATTATATGTAATTAAAATAATTATTTTATTACCGAATTACGTACTTTTTCGTCAGCCGGGAGCAAATGTCGCCAATTGTGAACCAAACGCGAGCAAGTCGCCGGGCGCAAATGTCGCCAATTGTGAACCAAACGCGAGCCAAGTCGCCGGGCGCAAATGTCGCCAAAATTTGGCGGAATTCTACATTATTTGGCGATTTTTCGCTTGCGCCTGGCTAACGGTACCCCGAATTAAAATAAATAGAAATAAAACATATACACCGTTTTCTATTGCTTCAAGAAATATTTCTGCCAAATTTGAAGGAAATCGAACAATGCATTTGATCGTAATCGCGTAAGAAACCTGCAGGCAGACAAGTGCTGAGGTTAAAAAACGTAGACCTCGCTTCGTTTGGTCAATTACTTGACGTCATTAGTTCATTATAAATTCACTGTTAGTCATCATATATTAATAACTGTGGTTAAGAAGGTGGCACCATTGTGGTGAGATCCCGGAAACCAAAACCACTACGAAAAATTACTTATTGGGTTGGCTGTTTCATTAAATTCAACCATTCACACAAATAGGCGACCTCCATGGGGCCGTCCACAAATGATGTCACGCTTGGAAGGGGGAGGGGGTTCGTGAAATTGTGACAAGGGGGAGGGAGGGAGTAACAAGAAGTGTGACATCACACATTTTGGTTTAAATAAAAACATTTAAAATCAGCAGATTAAATTTTGAAATTACCAGAATTTGAGGGTATTTTTTTTAATCGGGGCTAAAACAACTTTCATGTGATTTTTTTCCCACTTGTATTCCTTTCTTTTCGCAAAAGGCATTCAGGGTAGGTTCTGAGAATATGGTAGCAGCAGTTTCTTTTTTTAAAAATTCGATCTGTTTACTTTATGAACACAAAATACTCTTAAAGATAAGATTTAAAGCAAAATATTTCAAATTCCAAAATACTACTGTTTTCAATTTCTCTTTTATATTAATATTTTACTACTATTCTATATTAATTAGGTTTTTTGCTGAAAGCCTTAATCTTATTTCATACAAAATAAGTACACATATAATCATTATTATTGTTATGCTCACAAATGTCATTAAAACACATAGTTCAAGTTTAAAAATAAAATTTGAAATATGATCTATAACGTATTTTGTTTCTGAACTGAAAGTATATGTTTATGTAATATAGCGTGACATGTGACAAGGGGGGGGGAGGGGGTTTGGTGAAGTATGACACTTCGTCACAAAGGGGGGGAGGGGTGTCAAAAATATTGAAAAAAAGTGTGACATCATTTATGGACAGCCCCATACTTAACGTTCACACGAACTGAATATTTAAATTTAAAATTATGATTTCTACTTTCTCGCATACGAGGTGCACAAGAGAAAGTAATATAATCGTCAAAAAATTCGATCCTTGAGATTTTGAAGAACCTTTACGTTTCGGACCTCCCTGAAATATCAGAATAAATCCTTAGCCTTGACGTAACTTCAATGGTTGTTCCTTTGAAGTTTGGTGCGAAAATACTATTCACTGGCAATAGTCCACGAAAATATTTTTAAAAAAAGCCGTACGTCATTTTGAACAACCCTGTATTTAATTATTACGCTTACTATGCAATACAAGACCAACAAGTTCAGTTTTGTCTGCTTCCAAACATTGCGAAATAAATAAATAATGGATTCCTTGGTTTTTTTGAAAACTCGACTTCTAATTCTGACCAAGAAGAAAGCAATTGGAAAGCCAAAGTCGGACGGAGGGAGTGTTAACCCTCCCACGCCGCAATATCCAACAGATACGGATGCAATCTGCATCCATTAGCTGTTTTCAACACATTGCAATTTGGAATTTTCTTCTAAAATACTCTTTCACATTCTGATGGAGACTAATTGTCACAGTTATAAAGGAAAAATTCCCAAAACCGCATGAACATATCATAAAATAGCTTTTATTTGCGCGAAATTTATTGCGAACGTTTAAAGATGAAAATGATTGTGACTAACAGAGTTAGTTAATGCAATCCAGTGACCGTGTCATTCAAAATCCTAGAAAAATATCGCCTCGATTTTCTACTCTACACACAAGATTTTCGATAATAAATAGTAATATGTGCATTCCAAAACACTTAACTCTTCCGCTACTAATACCCAGCATCTCGCCCAAAATTATTTTCTGTGACGCTATCTTCATAACTCAGGATATTCGTTTGCTGAAGAAACTTGTTACTTTCTCGTACACCAAGTATACAAAGAGAAAGTATTGTAATCGTCAAAAAATTCGAACTCGAGATGTTGACGAATCTCCACGTTTTAGACCACCATGAGTCCGAAAAACACAATTTTGGAATCATGTCTGTCTGTGTGTCTGTGAACACGATAACTCGGAAACTATTAGAGATAAAGGAATGAAATTTGGTATGTAGTCTTTAAACATAATTTGTAGGTTTCTATCAAATTTTGGACAAAATCCGTCAAAGGGAAGTCTATCTGTCTGTATGTCCGCGGTCATGCGAACGCTATAATTCAAAAACTTGAATAGTTAGATGGATAAAATTTGGTACACAGTTTTATCATCATGAATGCAGGCTCATAACAAATTTTGGGCCAAATCCGTCAAAAGGTTGACTGTCTGTCGGTCTGTATAAGCGCATCTCCAACGCGTCCGCTATCTTCACACGCATGCGTATTGGACGCAATCTTTTGCGCACGATATTTATTGACTCCTGCTTGGCGCTTTTTTTTCATCCGATTCTCCGTGCGCATGCGTACTTGGTAGCAATCTGTGCACGCGGAAGGATTGTCCTTGAGCGAAGAAAGAGTAGAAATCGGTATGCATTTAATCGGAACGCATCTCTTCGAATTTGATTTTTTACCTAAATATTTTCTGATAGTCATTGGATCCTGGGTTACAATAGGTTCCAATTTTTTTATCCACGCGGGGGGAGGGGAAACAGCATCTTTTTCGAGAAGTATACGAGAAAGTTTAGGGGAGGCCACTCCCGCTGGTTTTTATTTTTAGTTTCAAAATATTTGTTCAGTAACTTGAAAACAATCGCTTCAAAGTTTAGACTCAAACAAGAACTTCAAGCCATATGTACCGGAGACTAAACACTGATAACACTTTCCAGCTGTTTACATAGTATCAAAAAAACACACTCGGAAAACACGATATCACCTTTATTTATCGCACTCTCCAACTCAAGTTTCCGAAAAATAACAGCACGCAACAGAAAATAGTGAAAAATGTTCGAAACCGAACAACTCATAAATCTGAAAACAAAGTAGAGAGATTTAATGATGCGAGAATTCATTGTGAAACTAAAATTATCCATTTCAAAGAGAAGAGTTTATAATAGATGTTGTATGACTTTCATGCATCCCATAGTTTGCACTTGTATCATCGATATCTTGAGTGCCAAGTTAGCTAACTTAAATTAACCGAGTACTTTAAAATCTTAAAATAACAGAGTTTACTTACCATAACGGAATTAACGATAAGAAGTTTTAAGAAATAATCAAAAATTATTTTCGGTTAGGCCCAAAATAAAGAGAAAATAAATCTTCAGCTCCAAAAAAGCGGGTATATTCAAACCTAACTTACGATATCGTACACTCATAAAAAAAAAATCGTAAATATCTTAAATTCATACCGTCTACAAAAGGCGAAAAATATTCTCCCAATATTTCTGCTTTAACACACTCAACCCCTACTTGGTCAGCGTCGCATGCCATGCGAAGAGCATCGTTTAAACTGAAATCGTCGCTACTCACTAACGTTCCTTAAACATCGATACTATCGAAGCCAAGTCGATAGCATCGGGTTTGGGGAACTATTTTTCTCCTGGACAATACTATCGATAGGCGCATTTTCAGTCGATAGTTTCTAAACTATCGACTGGAAGAACACCTATCGATAGTATCGACGGGGAGAAAACTATCGATACTTCAGTCGATAGTGTGATGCTTTCCCTTCCCGCAAGCTCAGTTCCCACGAGAAAAGAGTCCAGTTCCTTTCATGTCAGCCGCAGGACAGCTGCACCTGGTGGTCATTAAAGAGACGTTCGCGAAATAGCTTCATGCAGAAAGCGACCACAATGCAGAGGAATCAATATCTGTCAGAGAGCGCATTTGGGGGTCAGCTTTGAGGAGATTAGCGGTACTCTTTCACGTCACACCTGTATAGCTCCTGTGGTGGCAAAACCCAAGAACCTTCCCCACGGTCGGATTTGACCACTGGGAACATGGAAGGTTAGTCGTTGGTCACCCGGGAGTACGATTATCCAGTGGAGTGAAAGGAAGGCGGAGCTCCACCCCTTGAGGTAGGGGATGAAAACGGAATGTTGAGTTGAGAACGAGGAGGGCGGTGAAGAACCGATTTAGGAGTCTCGAACTTGGTTTTCAGATTCCGGAGGGCAGAAAAGAGCTGTGTGATCAGCTGGAATATAAGTCCCGAATTAATTCGGACTTGGACAACGATCTCCGAGAAATCGGCCTTATTCGGAGATCTCGGCTCATCGAACAGTGAATTGCGAGCACTCCTTGTAGTCTCGCGCTTAGGCTATCACGCTGATAGGTGGAAGCTATCCATCCGGTTTTGAATGATTTCTTTGGTGGACTACGACTCCATTGAACTTTAACGTCCTAGGACTGTGAATGAACTGATCGAAACTCGTATATAAATAATTAATCAAGATTGCTATGCAAGAATTGTTCTCTATATTAAAATAAATAAAAATATTAAAAAAAGGGGAATGAAAAGGTGGAAGGGTAAAAAATAATAGTAGACAACGACAAGAAGTAAGAATCTGGTGAATGACTTCATCAGAGGCCAGACATTCATGCAGGTTCAAAAGTGAAATAGGTTTTAGGTAGAGGAAAAAGACTTTAAGGTCCGAGTTTAGTATCCTCTTTTGGCCTGAACCTAAACCGGAATGTATTGGAAAGAAAAACATTTATCCACAAAGAAGAAATTAAAGACAATCTCCAGAACAAAGTGTAAAAAGAAGGGATTAAAATCTTACCTCTTATAACATATTTGAAACAAAGGAGTGATGCTTTAACAAGCGTGTGTTACAATGTAAACAAGGAAAATAGATGCGTGATAGAGGAGTGATGCTCTAAATTAAAGCTGTGGAAATAAAGTACTTGGGTCAACCTAAGCTTTGCATTTATTTGGTCGCACCTAGGCCAAGACACCACAATAGTTTGGGAAAGCTACGTTCTATTTCGCGGTTATTTTTCTGTATTTCTGAATATTGCCAAGAGATGGCGCTAATAGTCCTACTTTCTTCATGTTTTCGAGGAGAGATTTCCCGCCTTGAATGGAAAACAAAATCATTTTGTCGCAGATTTGAAAAAAAAAAAATCCGACAAAGAAAGGATTAACGATCGATTTACGCGACATTCGAATATACTATTTCGATTTTACACGCTGAAAAAAAGGGTAGAACTTTTCCAGTTTAACACTGTGCGAATAAAATGCGAAAAAGAATGTGCGATGAAGTTCAAAATTTTGCAGATTTTTCGTAATTTCAAACGTTTTTTCAAGATGTCATACCAACATAAGGAAGAAAGAAGAAAAGAGAAGCATGGACACAATTGATCACAACAGCAATTCGAAATTACATTTTTGCCATGCCGATTTTTTTTTTCTCCTTAAATTTAAGATCTTATTTCAACAGCGTTATATAAGTAACATCGTTGTCTATAAAACAAGTTGAAAAATAAATAACACTGTTTCATACGAGTTTATAACATTTATTACACAAATATTTTAAGTGAAATGCGCATTCCAATTTATTGATTTCAATAGACTTCATAGTCGCAAGACGCGCCATTTAACTAAGCATTGTCTTTTATAGGCTGTGACACGACTTCCTTTGTACCACTGAAAAATACCCAATGGATTTCAAAATCAAATTGACGTGGCGAATTTCGTGGTTATCTCATGAACACGAACGGACTCCAGTAACACGGTACTTTCGGAGGAATTTCGTGGATATCTCATGAACACGAACAGACTCCAGTAACACGAT
>BGPR01034819.1:6051-16286 GCA_013235015.1 Araneus ventricosus
TCTAAAGGTTTTTCCCCATAGAGAATGTATGGTGGAGAAATGTTTTTCTATTTTGTTAGAAAATGGGGGGCGCGGTTGAGGGCATTTGACCCTTGATGACATATCTAGACGTCATAAGCTTTCATATGAAATAAAAATTATGGACATCCGTCGAGTGGTTGGGGCTGGCGAACTGTCTGCAGTTTAGCCAAATAATTTTAAATATATATATTTCATGGCAAAAAGGTTTTGATTTTTTGTAACTTTTATATGAATTGTATGTATTGTTAGAAGAATTTGAAGTCAGACCATTATGTTACTGATTTTCAGATATGGTAATTTTATGTTTGATGTCGTGTAGTTGTTCCCCTTTTGTTAATCAGATCTATTGGCTGTTGCAAACGTGTTGGACTAGTGTGTTTTGTATTCTGTGCTTAAGTTTGTATTTTATATTGTCATTTATTATATTTTTATACATGTTTTATTTCATAGTATTTGTTTGTTTTGTTATATTTCTATACATGTTTTATTTCTGCATTTGTGTTTTTATACTTTCATTTCTATGATTTATTATACAGGGCATTTCGCAACTCTCTTCTTAAAAAATGAACAGCATCTACATTGTCAGTCTCGTCAATGCTGATGATCTCGTTAGCAGGATTTCTGTAGCTGCATCTGTCCTAGAAGAAATGCCTGGTACCTATATTACTCTACACCGATCACTATGCCTATAGTATGAAGCGTGTGTCAGCACTTTTGAGCAGTTTTTGCATTTGCTCTGAAACATAGAAACAGAATATAACTTATAGTAATTAACGTATGAATACAGTTGTTCAAAACTTTTGGTACAATAGAACGCATCTAAACATGCACATATCACCATATAAGCATAAATCAAGCTCTAAAATTCTAAAGGTGGCAATTCCTGTGACCTGAAATGTGAAAAAAATAATAAGAAAGAACGAGATGGAAAAGAATGGCATTTTGCGGCCGGGAATTTATGAATCCGAAAACACATAAGAGACGTCTCTTCTCCTAACTACCCTGAGCGTCGATAAATAGCTCTCTTCATCGCTGTAAGGTTGGAAGCAGTCCGACACCAAATTGAATGGGACGAAAGAAAGAGCAGTTGACGAGGTCTGCGAGCTTATGATGAAAGAACATTATCACAGATGTTGCTCCACTCAGATAATATCTCGTCGTTACAGATACCCGATTTCATCGATCTTCAACCACACAATGGATGATATAGTCAGAAATAAAATTTATTTTCTTGCCTTAATTTTCAATTTCAGAGTGGTTGTAGCGGAATGCTTAGGCAAATACATGGAAGAATATCTATTAATTTAGTGACTAGGTACAGATACTTTTGCAGCTTTGAAAGAAATCAAATGCAATGATCGAATATGTCTTTCCTTAAGTGTGGCCTAATTATCAAATCAAATAATCAGCTGACTAAAAATGTTTGTAAGGAAAATACACATCCCTCAATTTTTTCCAATGGATTTAATTTAATTTATATTTAAAGAAGATAAGTTATTAACCAAGTTTTTTTGTTTAATTACTTAATAAAGCTACAAGTGGCCTTTGGGAAGCTGACCAGTAATTTTAGCCATGGTGGAATTATTGAAAACTTCATCTAAGCTAACATCCCTTTCGTCAAACTTCCATACCACACCAGCTGGAGGACGACCGTTCCCCAGCGTCGTTAGCTTACACCAAATAGGTGTAGATGGCGAATGTTCATCGAAACTGAGACTTCAACCCGCAATCCTCCTTTTCCGAAACCGAGATTGCTGTTATCGATATTTCTTTCTTGTATACCATTTTTAACCTGTTGATTGCTAATTCGAAGCATTTACATCAATCTAAGCTCTGTTAAAATGATTTCACCTGAAAATTAGAAAGTGTTGGAGTTTTTAGATTTGCTGTAGGTGCTGAGAGCCTTCGTGATATTTTACTATGGTAATTGTAGATTTTGAACAGCTATCTAAATAAATTATCCTATTTATATTAAGGTATACAAAAATTCAAAAGCTCCTTTTTTGTTTCGTCGAAGGAAAAAAAATTTAACCCTGCTTCCTTAGAATTGATTTCGATTCTGTCAAAGATTTCACATCATTGATTGAACTCATATGCGACGGAACAAATCACAGAAGTTAAAGGACCAGAAATCCGAAGAAAATCATTAGCTTCATGAAAAATGCTTCATTATACAGCAGCGTCAAGCGCTAACTAAATGGCCATGTAAGAAAAAGAATAGCAAAATAGAAGAGAATAAATGAATTGCAGGAAGGTACTTATTAATCCGAAAATATGAAAGAAAATTCATTTTTCTAGAGTAGATGTGGAGTCTATTAACATCTCTTGGTTTCTCTGGATAAGTCCGGCTCCAAATTAAATGGGAGAGAAAAATTAACATTATATGAGGTCCGAGAACTTATAAGGGAAGAAACGTTGTTGCAGATGTTGCTCCACTCTAATAGATTCTCTAATAAAGAGAACAATATTAGAGTCGACTTACATCCGACATTAAGAGTGCAGGGTTGCATACAACTCCTGGCATTCAATGGAAATTAAATTCGATGGAGAGATTTACTTTCTTTTGGATATCTTTTCATTCAGATTTTGTGCACAGTAATTTTTTTAGGTATTTACAAAAGATTATATATATTTATTTAGTAAAGTATTTGTGCTGGTATTTCTGAACAACGCCACCAATCAAGTCGTCAATAATGTAGGCATGCAGTTCAAGTCGATTTATGATCATATCAATGCGCCATAGTGTGTCATTCAGTAATCTACGCATAACAGCACAGCAATTGAGCATGTTTATCTTTACACTCATAAATTCTCGAGTTGTGAATAAAAATATAGAAACGGAACTTCAGTCCATATTTTTCCCCTTGCGAATTTGGTTCTTCCCGAAGTCAAAGAAAGAATCAGTATTGGGTTCGTAACAGTTGTTGAGGTCCGGAATATCGTGCAATCTTTCTTTAAAAGCGTACTTGAAGAAGAATTTAAAAAAATGGGCTTTTCAAATGGCTGAAAAAGTTGTGCCTGTATGACAATAGTCTTGATAGGAACTTTGAGAAAGAGCAGAAATGTAACCATGCTGACAGGAATAGTGAATAACTTTAATAAACTTGCTCGTAAACTAAATCTATATGATGTAATTTCTGTACTTAATTCAAACTTCTCTTCTTTATATAAGCTACATAGTAGCCCTCACTATAGATGCGTTGAATTGCCTGGATGCTGAGCAGTGTTGCTCAGAAAGAACATTGCCATTGAATTAAAAAATATCAAAATGGAGGAATCCGGTCATGCACTTCACCAAGAGGCACACACAACAACGGTTCAAAAGAAATCAGGATTTGTTTCTGTAAGGGGCTTGACAGAGTGTCTAAAATTTATCCCCTCGTGATCGAAAAATCTCGAAATGAAAGAGTACAAAAAAAAAACAATCTCCAGAATACAAGGAAACATGAAAACAAGAATGGGAGAACCTTTAGAAATGGGAGATTCAAGCGACCACCAACAGATGGCGCATTGAATATGATGAACTCTGAACTCTCTTTTTTTCTCTTTTCGTTACCACTGAAATCGGTATTCTGTACGCTACTGAAACGAGAGATGGTTGTATGCCCTCTCACATCTGTGAAATGATATTAATTACTAAATTCGTGTATTCTCACTAGTCTTGATGTAATTCCGTCAAGCATTTCGTTAGATGTGAACCAAAATAAATCTTTCATATCAAAGTCGGAAAGAGGTGAGTCACTCATTCTCTAAAATTAATAAGAGTTTAATCCGCATCTGGGTAATGATTGTATACATTAATTCAACGTACCCAATTCTTTATTCGTAGTCTAAATATAAATGAACAAAAATCAGGCCCGATATTATAAAATGTGACACGTTTTCTTTATTTAATGTGATCACAAAATTACACATGTGAAAGATTAGAAACGCAACTAAAATAAATAAATGACTATTCCGGTAAAAAATATTAGCATAAATAGTTCTGTATTGAAGAGATGAAAACAAAAAAAAAAAGAAGAAAAGGAACCATGCAGGCGGAAATTTATGTTCCGAAGACATGAGCTTAAAAATGGGAGAGAGCACCTTCTTTCGTCTTCCTCTCAAAGTCGATAAACAGCTCTCAGTCCCGAAGTTCGTCTGGAAGCAGTCCGAACCAAATTGAATGGGACGAAGTAAGAGCGGTTGATGAGGTCTGTGAAATTAAAGGGAGCATTATTACAGATGTTGCTCCACTCTATTATAGTTAGTTTCTTCATTACCAGCACACGATTTCATCAAGCTACAACCACAAAATTATGACATGGTCGAAGGGAAAATATACCTTCGGCTCTTAATTTTCATTTTCAGGTGGATGTGGTGATATGCTTAAACAAATATATGCAAGCATGTCTATTTATTTAGTGAATAAGTAAAATAAAATCTTTGGAACTACAAACAAAAATCAGTTGTGATTTAATAATGGAATCAAAATTCTTAATAAACTATTAGTGTCACTCGTATGGAAAGGATCGATTGGTAATGCGATCCTCCCAAAATGTTAGGCGTTACCCAGGAGGAGCGATATGCGGTGGTGTTTTATCTAGCAAAAAGTTGACTGTGTGCAGTGCCCAACTCTCTTGCAGTTCTGGAATTATATCACAATGCTGCAAAGCGCTGTCCACTGACAAAAACAGTTTTTAAACACGTCTCTAAGATTTTCTCGGAAAAAAAGTTCCGATTAAAAAAATCAGTTATAACTGCACCCAGACATCTTTTGGTAGAACTCAAAACTGTTCGAGCATTATTTTTATCTTTTATTATAAAAAAATCCGGATTCGTTTCGGTGTAAAACCACATTTTTCTATCAATTCGTCTTCGAATTAACAATTTTTAAAGTTTTCCCTGACTTTCGGATAACCCGTGCTATATATTTGCACGTTTCCTTTCTTTAATGAAATCAAGACATTTCAGTAATAAAGAAACACGAGAAATGTAAACGAAATAAACAAATCACTAATTCCATGAAAAAAAACCCAGCAAAATAAGCACTTCCATCTAGAAAAGACGAAAAAGAACGGAACATTGCAGCAGGGGACTTATTAATCCAAATAGAAGAGAGAGAAAAAGGAAGAGAGATCCCTCCCCCAACGTTGCACATGATTTCATCAAGCTACAACCACAAAATTATGACATGGTCGAAGGTAAAATACACCTTCGTATCTCAATTTTCATTTTCAGATGATGTCATGATATGCTTAAACAAATATATGCAAGTATGTCTATTTATTTGGTGAGTAAGTAAAATAAAATCTTTGGAATTAAAAACAAAAATCAAATGTCATTTAATAATGGTGTCAAAATTCGATAATAAACTATTAGCCGTGCTGATATTGCTTGATATAAAAGCCTACATTGATATATCTTATATCAATGGTATTTTATTTGAAAGCAGACTATTTTGAAAATAAGATGTGTATCGTCAATACTATATTGTTTTTTGTCTTATTTAATAAGATGAACGATCTATTTCGAAGCTACACGTGGGTTATTTGCAGATAAACCTTATAATTTTGAACTAGGGTAGAATTGTGGATAAAGACGACATCTGAGCCGACAGCGATTTCTTCCGTACCTTGCGAGATGGCTTTGGTCAATAGTTATTAATCAAGAAATTTTGTAAAGGAAAGTTTGAAATTGTGATCAAAAATTGTGTATAGATTTTTTTTATTTAAAACACACACCGGTCCAGCCTGCCCGAAAGGGTGTAAGGCCTTTAGCTAACCGGTGGAGAAATATTGTGTATAGGTTGTTTTAGCCTTTATCTTATGAAGAAGTGAACCTTGTATCGAATTGTTGTACTCGAAAATCGATTCTGCTGGCGGTTTTTGGAACTACCAGTGGCTTGAAATTTGTATAGGTATATCCGCAATAACAGGTCAAATTACTAATTGTTATTGTTATCTTTGGTGAAACTGGGAGTGGAACCAGTGAACTTCTATTCCGAGGCAGATATGCTGCCACTCTATACCATTGTTGCCATTTTTTGTAAATAATTTTTACCTACAGGTCCTTCTCTAAAAATACTCTGAGTGAAATTATAGATGCCAAATCAAAGCATTATGTTTTGTACAAAATTGTCATAATCTTGTTCATCTAAATTTTAATAAGTGTTGGAATTTTTAATTACACAGTTTGTGTTGGCATGCTGTTGATATTTTAAAGTAATACCTTTGGGACAAATTTCGTTTTACTATCTAAAGAATTTCCCCCATTATAATGCTGTATAGAAAAATCAAAGTGCGATTTTTATCTTTGAATGAAAAGAAATTTAACATTGCTTTCGTGAGCTTAATTTCAAACGCTTCGCTACCTTGATTGAAATCCAATTTGAGTGAACAAATCACAAAAGAAAAAGAATCAGAAATGTCTATGAAGAAACGCTTTAATATACAGTAGAGTCAAGCTCTAACTAAATGGCCATATAAGAAAAAGAGAAGAACATCGCAGCGAGAATCTTATTAATCCAAAGACATGAAAGAAAAATATTGAAGAGTGGTCCCTGTATTCAGTGGCTAGGATGTCGATCAACATCTCTGTGTCCTGCTGTTTCTCTGTAAGCAATCCGCCAGCAAATTGAATGGGAGGTAGAAAAAAGGATTTTATGAGGTCTGCGAGCTTATAAAGGAATGAACACTATCACAGATGTTGCTCCACTCTAATGAAGAGACAATATTAGAGTGGAGCAACGTCTGATATTACGAGTGCAAGACTGCATCGTATTATCAACTGCTGTCACAAATGGATATTACGTTCAATTGGAAAATTCACTTTCTGGTCGTTATTTTTTCATTCAGATTTAACGCAAAGTTTTGTTTAGGTATATATAGGACCGTATAAATATTAATTTAATTAGTATGGCAGCCTAATTGATTTGCCGAAAAGCTGCATTACCTTTGTTTAGATAATACAACGGCTCAACCAAAACTTACATTTACAGCTTTCGAATTTCTGAGCACTGCCACCAGGAGGATCGTCAATAGTGTAGGCATGTTGTTAAAATAATATCACATCAATACGTTAAAGGTTCAGTAATTTGTGAATAGCATTCAGTAATCTGTGAATAGCATTCAGTAATCTGTGAATAGCATTCAGTAATCTGTGAATAGCATTCAGTAATCTGTGAATAGCAGCCGTGAAATAGCGCGTTTTGTTTTACATTCTTAACTTCTGGAGTTGCGAGTAAAAATATAAAAATGAAGCATTAGCACAGACTTTTCACTTTGCGATTTTTATGTCTTCTTGATATCAAAGAAAGTATCATGCGGTTTGCAATTTGCAATGGTTATTTAGTCCCGGATTGCTGCACTATCTTACTTCAAACGCACCGAATAAGAATTTAGGAAGACAGTACTTTTAAAATGTCTAAAATATTGCGTCTGTAGGTCTAAAGTGTTGGTATATACTTTGAGGAGCAGAAATGTAATGAAACTAACAGAAATACTGTATAGTTAATATAAAATCTTTCATAAAATTAATATAGATGATGAAATTTTTGTACTTTTTAAAAACATTTTTTCTTCTTTACCTTAGATTCCTTGTAGCCAGCTGATTAGTTGATCAACACGTCTACATTGCTTTTGGATTGCGAGATTGTGTTGCTTGGAAATACTGTCGAGATGTCTATGGTCCAAAACATTTTAGACAACATTTTCCATTCCCAGAAGAACCAACAGACTACAACACAGCTCTTTTTAATTCCCAAAATGATCCACCATTCACTCAGAAAGAAGCAACAATGGTTATTAACCATCTCTCACCAGGGAAGGCTCCTGGTTATGAAGATATTAACAAATTTAACCTACAAATTATACATAATGAATTCTCACTACTGTTCCTCGAATACTTCAATAAATGCTTAGAGCTTTGGTGTTTCCCACACCCTTTTAAAATTGGAAACATCATCTTGTTCCAAAAGACAGGCAAAGATCACAACCAAATTTCCTCTTATCGGCCAATCTCACTCTGACCTACATTAGTGAAAGCGTTGGAAAAGCTGATAACACAAAGATTTACTTTCCACCAGGAATCAACTAACAGCCTTAGTCACTTACGACACGGCTTCCGGGAGGGAGCATCAGTCGACTCTGCAGCAAAAAGATAGGGCAACCATATTATAGTGCTCTCTTTTGACATCAAGGAGCCTTCGACAATTTGACAATTTGCAACATGAAGGAATCATCCAAAGTCTGAACAACAGCAAATGCCTAGGAAACATCAAACAGCTTCTAATAATCTTTTTCAAAACAGAAAAGTAAGACTTGAAAGAGCAGGAGGCAGGTCCATTTGAGACCAGAAAAAAGTTTGTCCTCAAGGCTTTTGTAGTGACCCTGCTCTCTGGAATTTAATCACAAATAACGCGATTCATCCAAACTGGTCAACCAGCACGCATATGCAGGCTTTTGCAGATAACTTCTTAATCGTAATTAAAGCCAAATCCAGAGAACAGCTCAAAATTGAAATTACAGCAGCAATAGAACAATTCTGCAGATGGGCAGATGCAAACAAATTAGTCATCTCTGCTGAAAAGACCAACTGCATCTTTTTAGCGAACTCGTCATCGGTCCATCAATCTACTGGAAAGGCAGGAAATTCAAAAGAGTCCACTCTTTCAAGTACTTTGGAGTTCATATTGATAACAAACTAAATTGGTATAATTCACATCAACAACCTAGCCACGAAAGCCCATCATCAGCCCTGCAAAACGTATTTAAAATAGCTAGAAAAAAATTGGGGAATTTCTCTAAGGCAAAGGAGAATACTTTATACGGCAGTGGTTCAACGTATGCTGGTCCATGGATCTTCCGCATGATGTCTGAATCCAAAAAAAGAAAATGAAGAGAAAGCTGTCATCTATTCAAAGGAAATTCCTTCTCTCCATGTCAGTAATTTATAGCACTACACCCACTGAAGCCTTGCAGGCGATACTTGGCCTCCCACCACTGTATCTATAGAAAAGAGATAGAACACTTTATTGGCTACAACTTCCGATTCCTTCAAACATCTCAAGCATCCAACCAGAAGACCTGAAGAGAAAGGCAACAGGTTGGTCCACACATCCTTCTTTTCATCTGCACCCCACTCAAGTCTCGCTAGAGGATGGAGGCAACCATCCGTTCCAACAAGGGACGTTCCGAAAGTAAGTTACGTCATGCTTTTTCAAAAGGAAACTTTATTACAATCCAAAACATACAACGACATAACAAAATATAAACTTTTGGCTATTTTTCCACATATTCGGCACCGACAATGATACACTTTTTGTACCGTGAAATCAATTTCAAGAAACCATCTTGGTAAATATCGGTACCCGGCAAGGGATGGAAGTTCTTCACAGCCCGCTGCACCTCTTCATTGCTTCTGAAGTGACGTTCCGATAGTGCTGACTACAATGAAAGAAAAAGGAGAATATGGGTGCCGAAGGACCTAACTCTGATAACAAGAAGGCAAGAATGGCAAAAAGCCTAGAGGGGTTTGCTCTTGGACGATAATACAAGACTCCAGACAGCAAGTGACACAAAAGAACACATTTGTCACCTGGGATGGGAGAGATTGGATCACCCGGCCTACAGACTCGATCTTGCCCCATCAGGCTTTCACCGTTATCCTGCATTGAAGTCAGCACTATGGGGATGCCACTTACGAAGCAATAAAGAGGTGAGGCAGGCAGTGAAGAACTTCCTTCGGTCGCTAGGCATCGATTTTTAAAACGATGGTTTCTTGAAATTAAGATCACGATACGACAAATGTATCATTGTCGGTGGCGAATATGTAGAAAAATAGACAAAAGCTTGTATTTTGTTATGCCATTGTGTGTTTCGGATTGTAATAAAACTTCCTTCTGAAAAGGCACGGCGAAACTTACTTTCGGAACGTCTCTCGTATTAGCAATAGCACTCATTTAAATATTTTCACGGATGACTCCAAACATGATAACAAGGTAGGATAAGCATTCTGAAACAATATCTGGACACACCAGTGGGTAGCAAAACTCGATGAGACCAATACAGTCTTTCAAGCGAAACTCTTGCCCCTCAAAGAAGCTGTTAATTATGCAATAGAACAATACTAAGTCATGTTAACAACAGAGCCAGTATCTTAGCATCATCCAACCATAAAATCTCGAAGCACACAGCTAGAAAACTATTTCAGACCTTTTTATCATGTCCAAACAT
>BGPR01034820.1:2361-15437 GCA_013235015.1 Araneus ventricosus
TTTTTCATTCCTTATTTCATTTTTGTTTCCTTATAAACGCTCTACTTACTGCATTTCAAAAAATAAATATAGAGTTTTTAATAAGTATACAAAATAGATCGTTCATGATGGCATATAGTTTTTTATGCATAAATATATGTATAAAAAATTCAAAAAATTGTTTAATTTTGCAGCTATTTTAATATTTTTCTATCACTTTCTTCAAGAATTATTATAATGAAGTCAATTCTCTTTAATATTTATGTGAAGATAATATTATAGAAGGAATTTAAACATAAGTATGTAAAATGTATGTAGTATGAAATATTATGTTAGTAATTAGTTTTCCAGGAAACATATAGTTGAATGCATTTAAAGCATAGTCTCGTAGTCTAACACATTAATATTTCGTGTGCTTAAATTACGAACATACTTCCTTACCTCTACATTCTTGTGTTTCTTTGCAAAAATGAGCTTCATAATCATTTTAACATTTCCGTTTTGAATATTATTCAGCATGCTTCTAAATTTCGTAATTTGTTGTCCACTTTGTTTCCTTTAGCAAATTCAATTTACCTTCGGTTGGTTAATTATGTTCAAACATATAACGTTTAAAAATTTATTGTTATTTGTTTGTACTGGACGTAATTATTATTTAGACGCGAATTTCTACTTATGGCAAGAAAAACTAAATTTCTAGTTCCAAGTTAAAATTTAATTATAGTTTATAATTTCAGATAAGCAACAATATAGAAAAAATAACTTGCGGTATTCTATAAATTTTCAGTAGAGTTTTCAGTTTTGAATATATACAGAACTTTTTTTGAATCATAAGGCAAAGGTAAGAAGAAAAGTAAATTTCTTTTGAAATGAAGCTATGTGCTGATTACAGAAATTAATTAAGGTTGTACAGAAGCTCAACGACTAGAAAACTATAATAAAAATAAAAAATGCATATATAAAATAAAAACCGCTTACAGGGTGAATCAGTACCACGCTGACAAATATTAAGAAGGGGTAGGCAGCGTAAGGAAAACATGGAATCACATAGCATTGCACCATCGCTAATGCTTTCCTCTCAAGTTATGATGAAAAAAAGTTGTGAAGAGAAAACACGAAAGGAAACAGCAACACGTACGTGTAATAGACAAGATTTTAATCAAGATATGCACATGAGCAACATGCACATGCTACAGATGGTGTTCGAAAGTTCGACCAAAAGTTCTGACACTGGTGTGACATCGGCGCAGCTTGGAATCTTGAAGATCCCGGATATACATATATTGAACTTCACCGGCAACTACTGATATTCGAGATACAAGATCTTCATCCGAATAAACTAGGGTCTCAGACACCTTGGTTTTCAATTGACCCCCTAAGTAAAATTTGAGACACGATAGATCCTACGATAAAGCAGGCCAACGAACCAGACCACCACGATCTATCCAATGCTACGGAAAGGTTTATTCCGTGCCATACGTTCCCGATTCATTACGGCTCTCTTGAGCGAAACACTCTCACACAGCCAACTGTCGTATAATGCCTACTAGGAAACATTCCTGATATGAGTTCATAGCGGCACGCCTGTTACACTCTGCCGTTCCATATATGAGATGGATGTGGCCAGTTCCGTATTTATGTATTCGCCCATCCTTCATCTTCACCTACTGAATCTCAAATACAGATTTCCTGCGTAAACAATTGGCAGACCAGCTCCCATACAACGTCATCTACCGCACGAAGAAGGCGCTTTCGACCTGCAATGCTAACGTCTCTATGCAATATACCTCTCCCTAACGTTTGTAGGTGTGATATTGACATACCCTATATAGACAACTGCAAATTCAAAAATCATTTTTATTCGGTTTCGATTTTTCTCAATCCATGAACGAAGTAACTTAGTCCCACTGTATATTTGCAGGTTGCGAAGAAAAGTCTGGCACATTTTTTTAGAATTCCGTGCAACATATCTTATTACCATTTAATGAAATTTGCCTAGCTGGTTTTAGTGTTTCCAAGATATATCAAAATAGAAAGGAGTTATGGACATAGTTGAATATAAACACCTATTTTCCAAAAATACTGAAAATATTTCAAGTTAAGCCATATTTTAAACACGAAATCATTTGTACTTGATGCATAATTTAATTCAGTTTTGCGTAGACATCCACTGCCATTAAATTCCGACTGTGTCGGTAGTCGTAGGCCACCAATTATTTCGGTGCCAATAACAAATAAAAATTCTGTGCTACAAGCTGTTACCTATTGTTATAAATAATTATCATCAATATTTTGTTATCATTATTATTATCATCATTCAGCTAATCCAATACACCATGCGTTTGTTTAAGTCGGTTGATAAAGAGTCAATTAGATACTTTGATTTCGATTTCGGTACAATATATTATTGATCTGATACAAAATATAAAATTATTAAAATTATTATAAAAGTAATATTAAAATGCTGCTAAATAAAATAGCTCTCCGAAATTTCTAAGGACAAACAGCAAACATGTTTCGGATTTTAAATATTTTTGGCCGTATTTCGTTTAATTACTTTTCTCCAAATATCTTACAGCAAACATGTTTCAGATTTTAAATATTGTTGGCCGTATTTCGTTTAATTACTTTTTTCCAAATATCTTTATAAAAAATTAGAAATTAGAAATTTAAGAACATATTTCAGTAAGACCTCTAATAATACGATTCCTGCTATTTTCACAAAAGTGAGTTGTGATAAGAAGAGTATCTAGTTTCTCATTTGAATTACAATGCTCTCAAGCACCGCATTTACAGTTGCTGAAATATTCATCACATAATTAGGGAATCATACATATCAGAAAATAAGACATTTACCAGCTGCAGACGTTAAAGATGTTTTTAAATAAATGATGATTTCGTTTTCCCAATTTACTGACATTCCAGTATTTTCGTTTCAATAATAGCTTCAAGCAACAATATCTATGACAATTTGACGAAACTAATGAAACCCAGACCTCATCATCTCTTTTATATTTTCTGGTAGAATTTCAGCCAACGTGATTGCTGTATTTGAAACAGAATCTAGAATTACCACTGTATTATTCTCCAGTGACTCAATCAGTGCCCAAGTAATGCGATACCTTCTATTTCATTAAAATTGGAGAAAATTCGACTTGGGCGTTGTCTTTCGTTCCATCGCCAAATAAAATGGTCAAAGAAAATTATCGCAGGGAAATGTGGTCACTGATTACTTGAATTTTCACGTGCGTGCTCAAAGGAAAGAACGCAATTGAAATGACATTAAAACATTACTTTCATCACAGACCTGTAATTCGTGACGTTACCACTGCCCTCTGGCGCACTGTAGGTGAAAACATAGCTCTGTATGTTTGAGTAATGGGTTTTTTATTAGCGTTTTAGCAGCCTGTTCAGTTACACGTTCCATAACTTACTTCCTAAATTGAAATAAGCACGTAATTTTTTAAACACGCGATGACTTTGGTAACTTTTACTTTATAAAATATTAACGTTTATTACTATATTCTCACTAAGTTTTCTTCTTAAACTTACTTGAAGCAAAGAAAAATAGTGAACTATTCTTCGCTTGAAGCAATAAATAAGTAATGGAGAAGTGAGAGTCCCTCTAATTGAAGGAAACGGCTATGATTGTAACATGTCCCTTACTTTCAATATTAACTAAAACTACTCCAAGAAATAATTTATGATATCTCAAAAGTGATGAAAGAATTTGAAAATGCTTTATAACTGGAACATATTTAGTTTCAATTATTTAGATTCATGCATAAATAATCATAAATTTTGTAACGGACCTCGTCATTTTGAACCGTGGTCCCATGATGAGAGGAAACCCCTACCCAAGCTACCATGCCACGCCAACAGGACGGTGTTTGACCTTCGATGTGTTTAATATTCTCCGGGACCACATACACAGCGGATCTATGGTGGAAATATGTCAAAAACCCACAACAGTACCATCAGGCCATCGGTTCTCACTTATAAATCATTGATAAAATATGTGGATTTAAATGTAAATATAGACTGCAAGAATTTTAAAATGCTTTATAACTGGAACATATTTAGTTTCAATTATTTAGATTCCTACCTCGTTTTGAAATTACAAGAGATCTATTTTGTAACGGACCTCGTAATTTTGAACCGTGGTCCCATGATGATAGGAAACCCCTACCCAAGCTACCATGCCACGCCAGCAAGACGGTGTTTGACCTTCGATGTGTTTAAGATTCTCTGGGACCACATACACAACGGATCTATGGTGGAAATAAGTCACGAACCCACAACAGTACCATCAGGCCATCGGCCACTTATCAATCATTGATAAAATAGGTGGATTTTAATGAAAATATGGACTGTATCAAAGAATATATACATCACATTATAGAACTATATAGAGTCAAATTATAAATTTAATATTAATGTATTATAATATAACATACAATCTTAAATCTTTTTGAAGGAAATATTTTCGAGTCTCGATCCTGTGACCCTCCGGTTCGGAACTCGAAACTCTCTCAACATAACACCGGTCTCTCTAATTCAGGCACGGTTTATATCATTAGAAAGGCCTTTCATAACTTATCACAAGTTTCTCTTTAACTAATGACTAATAAAATGTTGAAATAAATGAGTCAGATAGTAAGAAAGCCAGCTCATTACAAGATACAGTTAAACTACTTAAAACCAACATAAAATTGGGCATATTCCACCTTGAGGGGCACTTAACTTATTTAGAAATTCTCAGAAGCCCTCACACCCTTAGAAATTCTCAGAAGCTTTTACTACTATAATCAAGAATATTTTTAAAATGTCACAAAATATACTAAAAAATGAATATCATAATGGGGAGACTTTTTTTAACTCCATGTATCAGCTCGGATTGAATACTGGATGTTTGACTCTCTAGTCAAAAATGAAAAATCAGGACCGACGTTATGTGTATTCGTTTGCATAAAAATGTTTTAACTCAATAATTTGCAATGATTAGTTATAAATTATTGAACTTATCGTTAATAATTTAAATTACAGAAAGTGGTAATCCATTGTTGGTTCTCAAAACTTTCATTGATGTTGAACAATTTTGAAATAAGCAGAATTTTCTGTCTTACTTTATTGAAATAACTACTCAGACAGATTATATAAAAATTCTAAAAGAAATGTTTTTGTAAATTAATGAAGCATCAACTTTGTGAATTAACTTATAATGGAATAATATATTGGAAGAAATACAGCTTCAAAATTTGTAAGCTGTCATTTTTTAGCACTAATTTTGTTTAATCTTCTACAAAAACCTTGGCATTTTCAGATAGTAAATTGATTAAAAATGCAATATATTATGCTATTAATTTCATTATGAATTATATTCTCTTTTTCATCAAACGAGGTTTTCTTCATTACAAAAAATCGTCTAGAAAATGTCTGAAAAAGATTTACCATCCTTTATTTTTTATAGCAATTTATATGCTTCCCTTTCAGTAAGTTTCTTCTTGTTGAAAGCTTTACAACAAAGCAACTGTAAATATTTTCTTATTTTGAATCAAAATATTTGTTAACGAAGTGAATAATATTTAATTAACTATCATATGATAAAAGCGAGTGTTTTAATTATGCACAAGAATTGAATGCTTTCAGTTTCCTTTCAATCCCCTTAAACAGAAAAAAATATTCACCTTACCTGTTAAAAATGTGCAACACCAGAAATTATTCTTAGAATATTAAAGCATGCATCCCAGAACATTAATAAATATGGTAATTTAATATTCAAAAGCCATCTTTGATTTTAAAAAATCATTCAGATCTTTAGAATCTTCTACCTGTAATTAAATTAATTCTCTTTAATAAGAAAAAATTAAATAATTCGATTTAATTTAGGCACTCTAGTAATATTTATACTTAGTTTATTTTCAATAAATTATTTATATTAGCAAAGTGTTTCAATTTCTAATAAATGGCAAGAATAAAGGACAAATTCTTGCAATTACGAATAATAATTACAACAGTTTCCAGAAATCTTTTCAAAATTTAATTGCATTTAAATTTAAGCAAATGAAAGGGCCATTTTTAATGATTAATTTGTTTACCTCATGTTTAATAATTTCACTGTAATGGGCTTGTATGCGCAATTGACGCTTAATAAGTCAGTTCTACAATAGGATTGTTGTGACCAAAAAGACACGATCATGTAGAGCATATAGATCTATCGATTCAAATATTATTTGGCGCATTTTCAAGTTTTATCATGACAGCGTTCATAAACTGACATATTTTCTGTAAATTGCGACATGCGTGATACGAAAATAGTTCAAAACACTCTACAGGTCAGACCGTTGGATAAGCAGCTACCAAATTTGGCAGATAATTATCTCTTGACTAGTAGGTGTATCTGTAAATTGCGACATGTGTGATGCAAAAATAGTTCAAAACACTCTACAGGTCAGACCGTTGGACAAGCAGCTACAAAATTTCGCAAGTAATTATCTCTTGAGTAGTAGGTGTATCTGTAAATTGCGACATGTGTGATGTAAAAATAGTTTAAAACACTCTACAATTCAGACCGTTGCACAAGCAGCTACCACATTTGGCAGGTAATTATCTCTTGAGTTGTAAGTGCTCAATAAAAAAGGGATTTTCAAAATTTTAAATACATTTCTAGTAAATTAAAAGATATTGACAATCTTAATCATTTCTACCAACGATTTCGGAGCACATTATTGCACAAAACCCATTTATATACCGCTTCGAAATTAAAAATACACAGCAGCTTTACAATGAAACTAATTTTATTCTCGTGCAAATTGTCTCTTATATGAAATAAATTTTTAAAATTCAGTTTTAAACACAATTTTGTAAGAAAGAGTTTTTCCTTTATATAACAGCGTACAGCAAAATGGCAAGATTAGGAACATTCAATATGAATATTTATAAATTCTCGTAAGAAAGGCATTTTAAAGCGTCTGATTGTATAAAACACATAGGTAACATAATTTTTAATGCATATTGTTACAAAAATCGCCTGTGTGTGTACGGTGAAAACAATTCAACGAGAAGGATAACGGAGAATGACACTTCAAATATTCAGAAAAATACGGCACTTGCACAAATTGGCAGCACGAACAGACAGCAATTGACTGATAAGAACAGCAACAGAACTTTCAATACCGCTCGGCGTCTAACAGCTTACTAGCTCGCACAGCGGATAAAATTCCAAAGACGTTCGCACTTCAAAGGCGATTCCAGCCGATCAACACACACACTACTGATGCGAGCAAGGTATATTTATAGTCTCCCCGACAGGCCGCGGCGTCACATGGAATCATCTGGATAAATCCGGATCTCGGCCTCTAATAGAGACATTAAGAAAATTCCAATGCTTTTGAAATCCAATTTATCGCCAAGGTCTGGGGACAATGGTCCTAATCTTCCGATATTCCCATACATACCACTGTATAACTGTCTTCCTAATCATAAGACTAGCATTGCTGGGAACCGACTTTCCATGTTCGTAACAATATCATAAATGACATTCTTATCTGGAAGTATACGAGAAATTCACGTATAGAACCTTTTATTCCTTTCAGCATTTTCACTCTACTTCACCCGCACCTTCAGAAGATGTAATAAATTTTCCCACTTCTTATTTTAAAATAAGCTACTTAGACAAGACATACTTATCTATAGAACCCCATAATACATATATATATATATATATATATATATATGTCGGAATGTCCGTACATCTTGGTTTGAGTTCTCAGTCAAAAAGCGAACAGAAAATCCCTGCATTTCCTCAGGTAGGGATTTAACATATAGACACGCGATCAAAGTGAAGGGAATAATAGCTATTTTTAGTAAATTACGTAAGTGTTTTAGGGAAAAATATGGCGGCAATAAGTCGCCGATTTCGCGATTTGTGTAAGCGCGTGGAAGTAATTAGAATATTCTTTTCGTAATAAATATGCCAAAACGCGAGATTTAATATACCTCCAGAGCGGGAAATAGAAGGAAACTGGAGTTTAAGAAAAGCGATTTTGGAATACATTAACATAGTACTAAGATTTTAAAATATATAATATTAGAATTTAAAGTAAAATTAAGTAAGATTATTACACACACACACACACACTATGCGTTTCAGTTACATTATTGCTGATGTTTTTTTAAATAAATGATGATTTCGTTTTCCCAATTTACTGACATTCCAGTATTTTCGTTTTCAATAATAGCTTCAACAACAACAATATCTCTATGACATAATTTGACGAAATATTAGAACCCAGACCTCTCATCATCTCTTTTTATATTTTCTGGTAGAATTTCAGCCAACGTGATTGCTGTATTTGAGCAGAATCTAAATTTACCACTTTATGTATCCTCCAGTGACTCAATCGGTGCCCAAATGAAAATGCGATACCTTCTATTTCGTTAAAATTGGAGAAAATTCGACTTGGGCGTTTGTCTTTCAGTTCCATCATAAAATCTAAAATGGTCAAAGAAAATTATCACCGGGAAATGTGGTCACTGATTACTTGAATTTTCACGTGCGTGCTCAAAGGAAAAGAACGCAATTGATGACATTAAAACATTACTTTCATCACAGACCTGTAATTCGGCTGACGTTACCACTGCCCTCTGGCGCACTGTAGGTGAAACATAGCTCTGTATGTTTTGAGTAATGGGTTTTATTAGCATTTTAGCAGAGCCTGTTCAGTTACACGTTCATAACCTTCCTAAATTGAAATAAGCACGTAATTTTTTAAACACGCGATGACTTTGGTAACTTTACTTTATAAAATATTAACGTTATTACTATATTCTCACTAAGTTTTCTTCTTAAACACTTGGAAACCCCAAGAAAAATAGTGAACTATTCTTCACTTGAAGCAATAAATAAGTAATGGAGAAATTGAGAGTCCCTCTAATTGAAGAAAACGGCTATGATTGTAACATGTCCTTTACTTTAAATATTAACTAAAACTACTCCAAGAAATAATTTATGAAAACTATAAAGTGATGAAAGAATTTTAAAATGCTTTATAACTGGAACATATTTAGTTTCAATTATTTAGATTCATGCCTCGTTTTGAAATTAAAAGAGATCAATTTTGTAACGGACCTCGTGATTTTGAACTGTGGTGCCATGATGAGAGAAAACCAAGCAACCATGCCGCACCAACGGGACTGTGTTTGACCTTCGATGCATTTAAGATTATCCGGGCCCACATACACAGCGGATCTATGGTGGTAATATATATGTCACGAGCCCACAACAATACCATCAGGCCATCCGTTCGCACTTATAAATCATTGATAAAATATGTGGATTTTAATGTAAATATAGACTGCAAGAATTTCAAATTGCTTTATAACTGGAACATACTTAGTTTCAATTATTTGAATTTCCTACCTCGTTTTGAAATTACAAGAGTCTATTTTTGTAACGGACACGTAATTTTGAACCGTGGTCCCATGATAGGAAACCCCTACCCAAGCTACCATGCCGCCAACAGGACGGTGTTTGACCTTCGATGTGTTAAGATTCTACAGACCACATACACAGCGGATCTATAGTGTGAAATAAGTCACGAACCCACAACAGTACCATCAGGCCGTGACCACTTGTCAATCACTGATAAAATGGGTGGATTTTAATGCAAATATGGAGTGTATCAAAGAATATATACATAACATTACAGAACTATATGAGTCCAAATTATAGAATTTAATATTGTGTATATTATAATATAAGATACATTCTTAAATCTTTTTGAAGAAGATATTTTCCGAGTCTCGATCCTGTGACCCTCGGTTTGAACTCGAAACTCTCTCGCTTATAACAGCCGTCTCTCTTTAGGCAACGGTTTATATCATTAGAAAGGCCTTTCATAATCTTATCACAAGTTTCTCTTTAACTAATAGACTAATAAAATTTGAAAGTAAATGAGTCAGATATTAAAGAAAACCAGCTCATTACAAAGCACAGTTAAACTACTTAAGACCAACATAAAATGGATATTCCACCTTGAGGGGCACTAACTTATTGAATCAGACTCACACCTTAGAAATCCAGAAGCTTTTACTACTATAATCCAAGAATATTTTTAAATGTCTAAAAATACTAAAAAATATAGAATATCATAATAGGGAAGACTTTTTTTACTCCATGTATACAGCTACGGATTGAATACTGGATGTTTGACTCTCTAATCAAAAATGAAACATCAGGACCGAACGTGTATTATTCGCTTGACATAAAAATGTTTTAACTCAATAATTTCTCAATGATTAGTTATAAATTATTGACTTATCGTTAAATAATTTAAATTACAGAAAGTGGTAATCCATTTTTTGGTTCAAAACTTTCACTTGATGTTAACAATATTTTCGAAATAAGCAGATTTTTCTGTCTTACTTTATTGAAATAACTATTCAGAACAGATTATATAAAAATTCTAAAGATAATGTTTTTGTAAATTAATGAAGCATCAACTTTTTGAATTAACTTATAATGGAATAATATATTGGAGAAATACAGCTTCAAAATTTGTAAGCTGTCATTTTTTTAACATAATTTTGTTTAATCTTCTCAAAACCTTGGCATTTCCAGATGAGTAAATTGATTAAAATGCAATATATTATGCTAATAGTTCGTATGAGATTATATTCTCTTTTCATCAAACGAGGTTTTCTTCATTACAAAAATCGTCTATCAAAATGTCTAAAAAGATTTATCATCTTTTTATTTTTTTTGAATTTATATGCTTCCCTTTCAGTAGGTTCTTCTTGTTGTTAAAGCTTTTCAACAAAGCAACTGTAAATATTTTCTTATTTTGAATCAAAATATTTAGTCAACAAGTGAATAATATTTAATTAACTATCACATTGATAAAAGCTAGTGATTCTTAATTATACAAGGTGAATACTTTCAGTTTGCCTTTCAATCCCCTTAAACGAAAAAAATATTCATCTTACCTGTTTAAAATATTTGCAACACAGAAATTATTTTAGAATATTAAAGCACTGCATCCAGAACATTAATAAATATGGTAATTTTAATATTCAAAAATCTTTGACATTAAAAAATTCAGATCTTTAAAATCTTCTACCTGTAATTAAATGTAATTTTCTTTAATAAGAAAAATTAAATAATTCAATTTAATTTGTGGCACTGTAGTAATATTTATGTTGAAGTTTATTTTCAAAAATACTGTATATTATAAGAAGTGTTTCAATTTCTAATAAATGTAAGAATAAAGGAAAATTCTGTGCAATTACGAATAATAATTAAAAGTAGTTTCCAGAAATCTTTTCAAATTTAATTGCAGTTAAATTTAAGCAAATGAAAGGGCCATTTTAATGATTAATTTTTTACCTCATGTTTAATAATTTCACTGTAATGGTGGTATGCGCAATTAGGCGCTTAATAAGTCAGTTCTACAATAGGATTTTTGTGCCAAAAGACACGATCATGAGAGCATATAGAGCTATCGATTCAAATATTATTTGGCGCATTTTCAAGTTTTATCATGACAGCGTTCATAAACTGACATATTTTCTTAAATTGCGACATGCGTGATGACGAAAATAGATCAAAACACTCTACAGGTCAGACCTTTGGATAAGCAGCTACCAAATTTGGCAGATATTATCTCTTGACTAGTAGGTGTATCTGTAAATTGCGACATGTGTGATGCAAAATAGTTCAAAACACTCTACAGGTCAGACCGTTGGACAAGCAGCTACAAAATTTGGCAAGTAATTATCTCTTGAGTAGTAGGTGTATCTGTAAGTGCGACATCTGATGCAAATATAATTTAAAACGCTCTACAGGTCAGACCGTTGGACAAGCAGCTACCACATTTGTTGCGGTAATTATCTCTTCAGTAGTAGGTGCTCCAATAAGAAAGGTTTTCAAAATTTTAAATACATTTTTAGTAAATTAAAAAAGATAATGACAATCTTAATAATTTCTACCAACGATTTCAGACATATTATCGCACAAAACCCATTTTTATACCAGCTTCGAAAATAAAAATATATAGCAGCTTTACAATGAACAAATTTATTCTCGTGGAATTTTCACTTATACGAAATAAATTTCTAAAATTAGTTTTAAACACAATTTTGTAAGAAAGTTTTTCCTTTATATAACAGCGTACGGCAAAATGTGCAAGTTTAGGAACATTCAATGTGAATATTTATAAATTCTCGTAAGAAAGACATTTAAAGCGTCTGATTTATAAAACACATAGGTAACATAATTTTAATGCATATTGTTTAAAAATCGTCTGTGTGTGTACGCGGTGAAAACAGATCAACGAGAGGATAACGGAGAAAGACCTTCGATTATTCAGGAAAACACGACCTTCAAATTGGCAGCATGAACAGACAGCTTAATTGACTAATAGAACAGCAACAGAACTTTCAATACCGCTCGGTGTCCTAACAGGCTTACTAGCTCAGCGGATAAAATTCAAAGACGTTCGCACTTCAAAGGCGATTCATCGATCACACACACACTACTGATGGAGCAGGCATATTATTTATAGTCTCCCCGACTGGCCGCGGCGTCACATGGAATCCTCTGGATAATCGGATCTCGGCCTCTAATAGAGAATTAAGAAAATTCCAATGCTTTTGAATCAATTTATCGGAAGGTCGGGGGACAATGGTCCTAATCGTCGATATTCCCATACATACCTGTAACTGTCTTCCTAACCAAAAGACTAACACATTGCTGGGAACGACTTTCATGTTCGTAGAATATCATAAATGACATTGTATCTGGGTATACGAGAAATTCACGTATAGAACCTTTTATTCCTTTCAGCATTTTCACTCTACTTCACCCCGCCTTCAGAAGATGATATACCATATATATATATATATATATATATATATAATATATATATATATATATATATATATATATAACTATTGATTTATCTCTATATAGTTATATATATATATATACAGAATATAATAGTTATAATAATTCTTAAAATTTAGCAAAATTAATTAATTAGAGATTTTGATTAAAATAAAAAAACAATAACATATTTTTTTGCATTATTTATATACAG
>BGPR01034821.1:0-16284 GCA_013235015.1 Araneus ventricosus
AAAAACTATTGAAGGAAAAGCTTAAAATTGGAGAAACTATTCTGAAAATTAAAAGTGTATTATGCCCTAAATTTATTGGATCTAAAGATAAATCCCATCAAAATTATTATTTCAATTTCTGAAAAAAATGTTTTCCTGTGCACCAAAGAAAATTAGGAGCAGTATTTTTCCATAAAATTGTATAACGACTATTATGTTGATGATTCTTTACTATAAAAAATGTTGAAAGCATGTATGTAATAAATATTCTTTTCTTATGAGTTCGCAATGCGCTGAATAGTGTAATGAATTATTTACTAAATTTTTCGTGTAAAATTTTTTTTTGTATAACTAGAACTGTTTGAATGAATCATTTGGAATAGATATAGCATAAAAATGTTGCTAGTTTTGCTTAACCGTCCGTTAGTTGCGCGGGGAACTACAGGTGTCATCCGTTAGTTTTCAAAACGCTGCGCTTTTAATTGCATAAATTGTTTAGAGATCAAAACTTTCAGTACCTGTCCTTGAAATACTCAGGAACAATATCGCACAGTCACTGCAGTTCAAAAGGTTAGTGTACGGGAGATAAGAAACGAAAAGACACATGGGGAAGATATGTACACCGCGCGCCTAAACATGTAATAGGTATTTGCGGTTGGTCGTTCTTCTTATTTCTCTGGTTCTGTAATAATGCTTACTTTCTTAACGACTTATGCTTCCCGTGTGAAATTCTGGCACTTTTCTTCGTTTAATATTATATATTTTAAACATTTATTGAATTTCAGTGAATTTAATTCTAAAAAAATAGTAAGATTATAGATTGACAACGGATAATTGGTTTTCTAGCTCCGAATTTGCCAAATCGCTTTTGACAGGGATCTAAACTAACTTATGTCGATGAAATTAATTTAAATATACGGGAATTATTCAAGTAATGTTTACCAGATGAGAAGCAGAGTCGTGAATATTTGGCTACCTTTGTGTCATAATCATTTACTATGAACTTATGAAGTTTTCAGTTTCTATTGACGATAGCTCAGTCGACAGTGACGATAACAAAAAAAAAACCCTGTAATTGTTGCATTTTGTTACATGACTGACAAAAGTAGTTAATATTCTAGATCAGCTATACCAGAGAAATGTCTCGAGAAATACTTGTCATTGGACTATGGTTCTATTTTCTAATCTTTGGAACAGGTCTACTATTAACGCTTCTGTAATTTTCAAACACAATAATATTGATAAGGATATGAAAAGACTTGATGGCATCAAAAATTTCAGTTTCATATCTATTATACTTCAAATTTCTTTTTTACTTTTCTTCAAATTACTTTTTGAATTAGTTAAAGATGGCCTCCGAGAGAAAAACAAGGTTCTGTCTATAATATGAACATTTTTGTTTGGAAGATTTAGGCCATTTTTCTCCCGGCTTCAATAAGAAGAATATGAAGGGGAAATAATTGCATACTGGAGTTCTTGGAATGGCTTATATGTAATGGCGTATAAAGAGTGAAAGAGAGGATATCGGTGCAAAGGGCAAATGCATTTTTTTCAGAATGTTGCTTCAGAATAAACTTCTACTATATTCCGGTATAAAAGAAGTACTTATTATTATTTATCAAAATAATTGTTATTAATTACTCATCAATTCGCAGAGCTGCTACAAAGCAAACGTATTGTCAACATATTACTCATCCCACAATATTCAAGTTTATAGAAATCTACTAATTGTCCTCTATTTTAAAATTATAGTCGCCACGACTCTCGTCTGAAATTTGAACCGTCTATCTTATTAGATAATCCCTTCTCTGCTATCTCTTAACTACAGTAGAGGAGGGGCAATCTGATTAGATAATAGATTTGAATCGTATTTGATCGCCGTGTGAATCGTATTTGAGTCAAATGGCGGTAAACGTGTTACATTTCGAAGATTAGTAACGTTTCGCGTTTAACGCTCATACGAAAGTCTGGATACGCTCTCCATATTATTCTAGAAATCCAATTCAAATTACCGTAAATTTGCCTTCATTATGATTTATCGCGAATGAATCTCTCGGATGACATAACTTCATACTTATATCTGCCGATTTCTGTTCTAGAAGATTACTTTTTAAACTTTAAGTTAAACGATTTCCTCCTCCTTCTCACCGTGTTTAGGTACTTAATGGAAGTCTCGAAGAGACGTTTGTTTTAAGGGGGTAGCACACTACGAATTTGTCTTTTTTTCTCGGGCGATCGAAAACGATTTCGTCTTTCGGTCGATGGAACCGGATTTTTCACAGCTGAAAGTGACCTCGAGTTTTTATAGTTGTGTTGAGAAGCGCTTTCGACAGAAAATTATCCTGAAGAACATCACTTTCCACTGTGAAAAAACCGGTTCCGTCGTACTCCAGTCAACGAATGTCCAAAATGGGGCAGAAAAAACATTGAATCATGCAGTTTTGAAAATTGGTACAAATGATCGTGAGGGGGTTTATAACGAACATACTAAAAGTCCACAGTCCTGGGGGGGTGAGCTCCCTCCGCCATCTTGGATCTCATCCAATCTTTTTTAGTTTTTCTTCAATATATCGAAATATATTCAGTTTTCAAACAACAATTGATTTAACAATTTAAAGAGCGTGAAATCCCTATAAATAGAAGTTTTTAATTTTCTTCTAGCCTTTAATAGTTTCAAAGATAATAGGTCTCAAAATTTATCGCCATCTTGGATTTCCTCCCCCTTTTTTAGTTTTTCTTGAATATATCGAAAACTATTCAAATTACATATAATTTAACAAATTAAAGACCGTACAATTCCCTACAAATGGATGCTTTTGATTTTTCTTCAAGCTGTAATAGTTTTTGAGATAATTGGTTTCAACGTGGATGAATTTGTAAAAATCTTAGTTGATAATCCATTAAACGAAGGGTTTGAAAAAAAACATTAGTTTTGAAAACTGGTACACATGTTTGTAAGGGGCTTCTGATGAACAAACTAAAATTCCCGGGTCCTTGAGGTGAGCTCGCGCCACTATTTGGATTTCATCCCACCTCTTTTTTCAGTCTTTCTTCAGTATCTTGAAATCCATTCAGTTTTCAAACTACAATTGATTTAACAAATTAAAGAGCGTGAAATACCTACAAATAAATGCTTTTAGTTTTCTTCTATCTTTAATAGTTTCCGACATAATGTGTCTCAAAATTAATCGCCATCTTGGATTTCATCCCGCTTTTTTAATTTTTCTTGAAAATCTCGAAATCTATTCAACTTTAAAATTTAATGTAATCAGCAAATGACACAGCGTAAAATTCCCTACACACGCATGCTTTTATTTTTGTTTTAGCTTTAAAGTTTCTGAGATAATGGGTCACAAAATATGCCGCCAACTGGGATTTTATCACCCTTTTTTCAGATTTTCTTCAATATCTCTGAACTTGTTGATTACATATAATTTCAAAATCAAATAAATTAATGACCGTAATATCCCCAACAGCTTTTACTGTTTTTCTTGCTTTAATAGTTTCTGAGATATTTAAGAAAAACTAAAAAAGGGGTGATGATGGTAGCAAATTTTGACATCCATTATATTGGAAACTATTAAAGCTAAAACAAAAATAAAAGCATGCTTTTATAGGGACTTTTACGCTCTTTAATTTTCTGATTACATGCAATTTGAAAATTAAATGCATTTCAAGATATTCAAAAGAAACTAGAAAAGGGGGATGAAATTCCAGATGGTGGCAACATTTGAGACCCATTATCTTGGAAACTATTAAGGCTGTGAGAAAAATAAAAGTATGCATATATTGGAAATTTTAGGCTCTTTAATTTACTGATCACATCAAAATTGAGTACTTATTGAGATATTCAATAAGTACTCAATTTTGAAGAAAACTAAAAAAGGGATGAAATCCAAAATGGCGGCACGAACTCACCCTCAGGAATGGAGACTTTTAGTATGTTCATCAGAAACCCCTCACGAAAATGTGTACCAATTTTCAAAACTATATGAATTTTTTTTTCAAACCCTTCGTTCACTGGACTGTCGACCGAAAGACGAAATAGTTTTTGATCGCCCAACAAAAAATTCCGACGAAATACGTAGTGTGAAACCACCTTTAAACCATCTGCAACCGGTGTTTAGGAAGGAAGGGGGCCCGTTCCACCCATGAAGTGTTTTTTAGTCCATCGAACCGTTTAATCAAGAAGCCAAAATGAGCCCCCGGAATTCCAAGGTTCTCGGGAAGGTTGAGCTTCATTAAAGACAAGTCTTTTGGAAGCAAATTACTTCCGAGAGGAATTTCCTCGACATCCCCACCAAACTCTTTTGTTAATTGTTCCGAATGAGTTGGTGAATGGTTGAATGAATGAATATTGATAAACTTTACTTCATAAGTGAAGGAATTAATTGAATCTAACTCTTAACAAGCCTTAAGATATCCTATTTATTTCACTGTGTATCACTTTTAATTTGTGTTAATAGAAAGCCATATTGTAGATTCCCTTGTTATGCCATAATCTCTTATAGCTCTATCAATACGGGACCGTTTCATACGTCCCTTCAAGCAAAAAATGATAGCCGTCCGAATGTCATTCTGAAATTTCCACCATCTTCCTTAAAGTGGGATTTATTTCCCACCCACGGCGCGTGCTTTCTCCTTTAGAGTGGCTCGCCCAGATATGATTGGGAAAGAGGGGAGTTTTCTTACAATTCGGACAACACCAGCTGTCAATGTGGTTTTTGAGGGCGAAAGTGAATTAGATAGTGATATAGGATCTCTGAAGTTCCCTTATTTTGAGGTCCCTTTATTTCAATGGCCTTAGAGATCACAGGGTTAAAGGATAACAGTATGTGTAAAATTCTTAGAATTGTATTGATTATTAGTTGATGATGTTTATTATATTATGTAAAGTGATATTTCGACGTTTTTTTTATTGTCAAAGAAATTGAAGCTTTCATTCCGATTGCGGAACCATTTAGCGGGAAATATTTTTCCTCAAATGATTCTGATCTGTCTTCTCATTTCTTAGAAATGGAACTAATTGAAACTCCTGACATAAATGTTTAAGTAACAATTTTGTGTCTATAATTTAAAAATAAAGGGGAAGAAAAATTATGTATGTTCAGGAATACTTATTGAAGTTATATGTGAAACTACATCAATGCTTATTTCACTTACATTAGAAATATTTGTTGATAGTAAAATTTTTCAACTTAAGTTATAAAGTGATAAGAAAAAAATTTTACTGTTGCGTAAAATAAATCTAATTTATTACAATATTTGAAAACCCTCTTATAAATAGAATCATTTACTGAAGTATTTCGTATAAAAATTATTAAAATAAAATAGCATTCCCTTTATTTTACAAATCTGCAATCATGAGTGAAAGTTCAGATTGTTAATGAATGAGAAGATTAAACACTCAGTAATACTAAATCTCTCAATTTCGCATTTGTTGCCATCACGCAATAAGAAAGAGAAGATCCCCGACACCTCAGCTACTGGAGTTGCTTCAAAGCAAATAATATGTCGTTTACTTATTCACCACATAATATTCTAATTTATGGTACGCACCTTATTTTCGACTAATTTCAATGCTGTCTATTAAATTTCAAAGACCAATTTTTAGTCGTATTCAAAGTCCTTATGAAAACTGAAATGCCCCGCCAATATCGTCTTAAAATACATTTCAATAACCGTAAACTCACCATCATTACAACTCACCCCGAATCAACCTCTCGGACTACAAACTTTCTTCTTATTTCAGTTGTTCCTTCCTTTTCCGACGAAAACTTCTCCAACTTCATTAAACGAAACGATTGCCAACCGTCTCCTCACCGTGTTTAGACACTAAATAGACATCTCGAGAAGATGTTTGCTTTAAACCATCTGCAATCGGTGTTTCAGAGGAAAATGACCCGTTCCAACCCTGCAGTATTCTTTACTCGATCGAACCGTTTAATCAAGAGGCCAAAATGAGCTTCCGCAATTCGAAGGATTTAGGGAAGGCTGAGCTCCTCCTTTACTCCTTAAAGATAAGTCTTTTAGAAGTAAATTACTGCCGAGAGGATTTTTCTCGACATTACCAATACCGGTTTGTTGAATGCTTCGAATGAGTTGGTGAACAGTTGCTTTTCGATGTATGTTGCGTAGAAAAGAAAATTTATGATCTGAATTAATTTGCCTTATAATTTTCCTTTAAAGCCAGAATAACCAAAGTCTGGTCTTTAACGCAGAAACTAAATAAACTCTAAAGCGTTGTGTTTAATCAGCAAAACCCAAGTACATCCAGACCTTAACTCGTTAGTTAAATTGGCATGGGATAAAACATACTCAAGGAAATGTTTATGAAGCTAATTTTATTATAAGACTAGAATATTTTGAAAAAAATTAATGAATCAAAATAAATACAATATCATTACTGACTTTTACAGGTTCATTTGAAATTCCATGATTTAATAAACACATAATTACTTCAACAAAACAATATTGTATTCTACGTCCCAAAAAAGAAAAAAAATCAATTGTCCATGCTCGTGCAATTCAGAAACATTTCATTGCACCAACATACAAATTAAGCTAAATAAAAGCACACACTAACAATGACGATGAAAATGAAAACTCTTGATGATTTTATCATGAATTACTTCTTGCACATATATATTTATTAAAAAACACCTTCAGTTTCAAAGCAATAATATCCCATATTATGAACCCAGCCTTTGCAAACGTAATTAAAGTTTTCAACGAAACATTTTTGATAAAATCATTTCTCTTGTAGACAGAACCGCGTTTTATCGCAACCTGATCTGTCGATTTTACAAATTGCAATTCCTAACACCACCGAAACAGTTAATTACTATAACAAGTTACCCAAGATCATAGCCCTTTCAGTTCAAAATTATGAATTTCTTTTCCTAAACACATAAGCTCTCGATTCCTAACTCGAAAAGTGAATCCGGTTTTCTTACAGTTTGACACATCCGCTCGACCGATAATTAAGTGCAACACATTTTACACAGGTCCAGTGAATTGTACAATATCCGATCTTCTCCGCGGTTTTCCCGGGAGGTGCACAGCACCCTCCCCCATCCTACAAGCAAACCCGTTTCTTTTTTAGACAACTACATCTTTTTTGTCTTTTTCTCCCTTCCGTCGAATTTATTCTTCCCCGTCATTCTCAATACTCACTTTGTAAACGCCGAAAATCTCTCCAAACGAGACCCCTAAACTGATCAACCATTGGTCAAAACAATCAGCAGGGTCCTGCAGCCCCCCAAGAATGTTCTGGAAATCGCGGGCATCTTAACATTTGTCAGCAGGTACTCAGCAGGTGTGGGGCCGCATCTCAAATGGGTCAATGCATATCTCCATGTGGCTATCTCCAATCCGAAACTGGGATCTATCCGAAATTCTGCGGTGGGCTACCACTGGTCACAAGTAGCAGGGCGTCAACTTTGAACGACTTCAAAGGTCCTTTATGCCTAACAGGCCCTCTTGCAATCCATACGAAAAGCCGGTGTAACGGCCAGCACCGCCTGTGTCACGGCAACTCCTTAGTTACACCTGTCTTCTTTTGCAGCAAAGTCTCTTCGCAAAAGGTGGTGAATTTCCATCTATCATTACTTCTATCTTTGCTCTTTATTTTCTTCCAAAAAACCTTTTTCAAAAACCAAACTTCCTCCTCTCCACAACGCACGAACAAGCCATTTTGAATCGCACGGGGAAATCGCCAACAAGCCGCCAATATTTTAAAAAGGTCAAAGGCACAGGGAGAACTAAATTTTATCCGCCAAGGGAAGACAAATACGCCAAATATTTCACGAGTGGCTATTGCGTGCAGTTAATTGCCGACTCCTTGTCCAGTTGGAGCGAGGCGCTCTTATCTGTAACCAATCCAGAATTTTCCCTTTAATTGGGAAAACGGGGAGATTTTAAAGAAGTTATTACTTTTAGCTGTCAACGCAGGCTATATGGGGCCTGTCATGCCATGTGGTCAATGCATACTGGACCAGCACTTCCGCTTGACAAAGTAATACCGCAGTTCTAATGAGGATCGAAACCCAAAAATAGATCAGGGGTCAGCAGAGAACTTCCTCTCCGGAATGACATCCAGAGACCTCGGGTTCTGCTGGTCATTATCCGAAAAGGAGTGTAGGATTGCCACTGCGTTTTAAACTGAGAATATCTGTGTTCAATAATTGGCTTTGAACGCGTGCACAATCAAGGGGAGGAAAAATAGCAGCTGGGAATTTGTTTTCGCTGTTAGAAAAGTGGTTTGCAAAACATCAAAATGTTTATATTTATAGCTACACATGAAAAGGAGGCTTGTAAATTAGACTCGGAAAATTATTAGTATTTAGAATTAAAATAAATGTAGATTAAGTGTTTTAAATCAAACACTTAAAAGTATTCATATTTAGGATTAAAATAAATATGGATTTAAATGCTCTAAGTAAAACGCAGTGAATTATTAACATTTAGAATTAAAACAAATATGGGGATTAAATATTTTAAATTTAATACAGAAAACTATTAGATTTACAAACAGTAGAAAATATTAAAATTTGAATATGTTAAAAAAATTTGTATCTTAATGAGAAAACAAAAGGACATTGTCATTTCAACATGACATAAAACTGCAAATAATTTAGAAATCAAGATAAAATTTGCTTCAGAAAATAAAAATCAAAAATGCAAATAATTGAGAATAATTCAAAGGGAAAATAACTTTCTTATATTTAATTTCTTCATATCATAAGAAAATTTAAAAATAAAAATTAGAAATCATTTTCAGGCGAGGACCTTGTCTTGTGTAGCTAAATCGAATGCATTAGCTGGACTTGCATATTGTGTATCTGTATTTCTGAAACCAAAAATTATTTTTATTTCGATTTTTTACTTTTTTTTAACCGGCGAAGTCGCGCAAGGGGGTGTCCGACACCCCAAGCCTTGTTAAATGTGAAAAATACCGACTTCTCTTTAGTTGAAATGAGTCAAAGCCATTCTATTTGCCTTTAAAGTCACATCCAACAGACGGAACGTGTTTCAAAAATTCTTTCATTTTTTTTCATTGGAAACACACCCTAGCGCGTTCTTCCAACAGCTTTCTTTGCTCAATTGAGTGATCGTATTAGTGACAGGTAAATACTGTTGTCTCACTATTTAAGTTCTATAGAGGAAACAAATTGATTAATGAACTTTCTATATTTCTAAAATAAGATTTTTTTCGGGTACAAGACTTTTAAACTGGATAAAAGTGTAAGTGAAAATGTCAAGAGATTGATGGAAAAGATATTATTCTGGTCGTAATGTAACTGTAGTCGGCTGGTATATGTCTTATCCGCTTTCATGAAAAACTATTGAAGGAAAAGCTTAAAATTGGAGAAACTATTCTGAAAATTAAAAGTGTATTATGCCCTAAATTTATTGGATCTAAAGATAAATCCCATCAAAATTATTATTTCAATTTCTGAAAAAAATGTTTTCCTGTGCACCAAAGAAAATTAGGAGCAGTATTTTTCCATAAAATTGTATAACGACTATTATGTTGATGATTCTTTACTATAAAAAATGTTGAAAGCATGTATGTAATAAATATTCTTTTCTTATGAGTTCGCAATGCGCTGAATAGTGTAATGAATTATTTACTAAATTTTTCGTGTAAAATTTTTTTTTGTATAACTAGAACTGTTTGAATGAATCATTTGGAATAGATATAGCATAAAAATGTTGCTAGTTTTGCTTAACCGTCCGTTAGTTGCGCGGGGAACTACAGGTGTCATCCGTTAGTTTTCAAAACGCTGCGCTTTTAATTGCATAAATTGTTTAGAGATCAAAACTTTCAGTACCTGTCCTTGAAATACTCAGGAACAATATCGCACAGTCACTGCAGTTCAAAAGGTTAGTGTACGGGAGATAAGAAACGAAAAGACACATGGGGAAGATATGTACACCGCGCGCCTAAACATGTAATAGGTATTTGCGGTTGGTCGTTCTTCTTATTTCTCTGGTTCTGTAATAATGCTTACTTTCTTAACGACTTATGCTTCCCGTGTGAAATTCTGGCACTTTTCTTCGTTTAATATTATATATTTTAAACATTTATTGAATTTCAGTGAATTTAATTCTAAAAAAATAGTAAGATTATAGATTGACAACGGATAATTGGTTTTCTAGCTCCGAATTTGCCAAATCGCTTTTGACAGGGATCTAAACTAACTTATGTCGATGAAATTAATTTAAATATACGGGAATTATTCAAGTAATGTTTACCAGATGAGAAGCAGAGTCGTGAATATTTGGCTACCTTTGTGTCATAATCATTTACTATGAACTTATGAAGTTTTCAGTTTCTATTGACGATAGCTCAGTCGACAGTGACGATAACAAAAAAAAAACCCTGTAATTGTTGCATTTTGTTACATGACTGACAAAAGTAGTTAATATTCTAGATCAGCTATACCAGAGAAATGTCTCGAGAAATACTTGTCATTGGACTATGGTTCTATTTTCTAATCTTTGGAACAGGTCTACTATTAACGCTTCTGTAATTTTCAAACACAATAATATTGATAAGGATATGAAAAGACTTGATGGCATCAAAAATTTCAGTTTCATATCTATTATACTTCAAATTTCTTTTTTACTTTTCTTCAAATTACTTTTTGAATTAGTTAAAGATGGCCTCCGAGAGAAAAACAAGGTTCTGTCTATAATATGAACATTTTTGTTTGGAAGATTTAGGCCATTTTTCTCCCGGCTTCAATAAGAAGAATATGAAGGGGAAATAATTGCATACTGGAGTTCTTGGAATGGCTTATATGTAATGGCGTATAAAGAGTGAAAGAGAGGATATCGGTGCAAAGGGCAAATGCATTTTTTTCAGAATGTTGCTTCAGAATAAACTTCTACTATATTCCGGTATAAAAGAAGTACTTATTATTATTTATCAAAATAATTGTTATTAATTACTCATCAATTCGCAGAGCTGCTACAAAGCAAACGTATTGTCAACATATTACTCATCCCACAATATTCAAGTTTATAGAAATCTACTAATTGTCCTCTATTTTAAAATTATAGTCGCCACGACTCTCGTCTGAAATTTGAACCGTCTATCTTATTAGATAATCCCTTCTCTGCTATCTCTTAACTACAGTAGAGGAGGGGCAATCTGATTAGATAATAGATTTGAATCGTATTTGATCGCCGTGTGAATCGTATTTGAGTCAAATGGCGGTAAACGTGTTACATTTCGAAGATTAGTAACGTTTCGCGTTTAACGCTCATACGAAAGTCTGGATACGCTCTCCATATTATTCTAGAAATCCAATTCAAATTACCGTAAATTTGCCTTCATTATGATTTATCGCGAATGAATCTCTCGGATGACATAACTTCATACTTATATCTGCCGATTTCTGTTCTAGAAGATTACTTTTTAAACTTTAAGTTAAACGATTTCCTCCTCCTTCTCACCGTGTTTAGGTACTTAATGGAAGTCTCGAAGAGACGTTTGTTTTAAGGGGGTAGCACACTACGAATTTGTCTTTTTTTCTCGGGCGATCGAAAACGATTTCGTCTTTCGGTCGATGGAACCGGATTTTTCACAGCTGAAAGTGACCTCGAGTTTTTATAGTTGTGTTGAGAAGCGCTTTCGACAGAAAATTATCCTGAAGAACATCACTTTCCACTGTGAAAAAACCGGTTCCGTCGTACTCCAGTCAACGAATGTCCAAAATGGGGCAGAAAAAACATTGAATCATGCAGTTTTGAAAATTGGTACAAATGATCGTGAGGGGGTTTATAACGAACATACTAAAAGTCCACAGTCCTGGGGGGGTGAGCTCCCTCCGCCATCTTGGATCTCATCCAATCTTTTTTAGTTTTTCTTCAATATATCGAAATATATTCAGTTTTCAAACAACAATTGATTTAACAATTTAAAGAGCGTGAAATCCCTATAAATAGAAGTTTTTAATTTTCTTCTAGCCTTTAATAGTTTCAAAGATAATAGGTCTCAAAATTTATCGCCATCTTGGATTTCCTCCCCCTTTTTTAGTTTTTCTTGAATATATCGAAAACTATTCAAATTACATATAATTTAACAAATTAAAGACCGTACAATTCCCTACAAATGGATGCTTTTGATTTTTCTTCAAGCTGTAATAGTTTTTGAGATAATTGGTTTCAACGTGGATGAATTTGTAAAAATCTTAGTTGATAATCCATTAAACGAAGGGTTTGAAAAAAAACATTAGTTTTGAAAACTGGTACACATGTTTGTAAGGGGCTTCTGATGAACAAACTAAAATTCCCGGGTCCTTGAGGTGAGCTCGCGCCACTATTTGGATTTCATCCCACCTCTTTTTTCAGTCTTTCTTCAGTATCTTGAAATCCATTCAGTTTTCAAACTACAATTGATTTAACAAATTAAAGAGCGTGAAATACCTACAAATAAATGCTTTTAGTTTTCTTCTATCTTTAATAGTTTCCGACATAATGTGTCTCAAAATTAATCGCCATCTTGGATTTCATCCCGCTTTTTTAATTTTTCTTGAAAATCTCGAAATCTATTCAACTTTAAAATTTAATGTAATCAGCAAATGACACAGCGTAAAATTCCCTACACACGCATGCTTTTATTTTTGTTTTAGCTTTAAAGTTTCTGAGATAATGGGTCACAAAATATGCCGCCAACTGGGATTTTATCACCCTTTTTTCAGATTTTCTTCAATATCTCTGAACTTGTTGATTACATATAATTTCAAAATCAAATAAATTAATGACCGTAATATCCCCAACAGCTTTTACTGTTTTTCTTGCTTTAATAGTTTCTGAGATATTTAAGAAAAACTAAAAAAGGGGTGATGATGGTAGCAAATTTTGACATCCATTATATTGGAAACTATTAAAGCTAAAACAAAAATAAAAGCATGCTTTTATAGGGACTTTTACGCTCTTTAATTTTCTGATTACATGCAATTTGAAAATTAAATGCATTTCAAGATATTCAAAAGAAACTAGAAAAGGGGGATGAAATTCCAGATGGTGGCAACATTTGAGACCCATTATCTTGGAAACTATTAAGGCTGTGAGAAAAATAAAAGTATGCATATATTGGAAATTTTAGGCTCTTTAATTTACTGATCACATCAAAATTGAGTACTTATTGAGATATTCAATAAGTACTCAATTTTGAAGAAAACTAAAAAAGGGATGAAATCCAAAATGGCGGCACGAACTCACCCTCAGGAATGGAGACTTTTAGTATGTTCATCAGAAACCCCTCACGAAAATGTGTACCAATTTTCAAAACTATATGAATTTTTTTTTCAAACCCTTCGTTCACTGGACTGTCGACCGAAAGACGAAATAGTTTTTGATCGCCCAACAAAAAATTCCGACGAAATACGTAGTGTGAAACCACCTTTAAACCATCTGCAACCGGTGTTTAGGAAGGAAGGGGGCCCGTTCCACCCATGAAGTGTTTTTTAGTCCATCGAACCGTTTAATCAAGAAGCCAAAATGAGCCCCCGGAATTCCAAGGTTCTCGGGAAGGTTGAGCTTCATTAAAGACAAGTCTTTTGGAAGCAAATTACTTCCGAGAGGAATTTCCTCGACATCCCCACCAAACTCTTTTGTTAATTGTTCCGAATGAGTTGGTGAATGGTTGAATGAATGAATATTGATAAACTTTACTTCATAAGTGAAGGAATTAATTGAATCTAACTCTTAACAAGCCTTAAGATATCCTATTTATTTCACTGTGTATCACTTTTAATTTGTGTTAATAGAAAGCCATATTGTAGATTCCCTTGTTATGCCATAATCTCTTATAGCTCTATCAATACGGGACCGTTTCATACGTCCCTTCAAGCAAAAAATGATAGCCGTCCGAATGTCATTCTGAAATTTCCACCATCTTCCTTAAAGTGGGATTTATTTCCCACCCACGGCGCGTGCTTTCTCCTTTAGAGTGGCTCGCCCAGATATGATTGGGAAAGAGGGGAGTTTTCTTACAATTCGGACAACACCAGCTGTCAATGTGGTTTTTGAGGGCGAAAGTGAATTAGATAGTGATATAGGATCTCTGAAGTTCCCTTATTTTGAGGTCCCTTTATTTCAATGGCCTTAGAGATCACAGGGTTAAAGGATAACAGTATGTGTAAAATTCTTAGAATTGTATTGATTATTAGTTGATGATGTTTATTATATTATGTAAAGTGATATTTCGACGTTTTTTTTATTGTCAAAGAAATTGAAGCTTTCATTCCGATTGCGGAACCATTTAGCGGGAAATATTTTTCCTCAAATGATTCTGATCTGTCTTCTCATTTCTTAGAAATGGAACTAATTGAAACTCCTGACATAAATGTTTAAGTAACAATTTTGTGTCTATAATTTAAAAATAAAGGGGAAGAAAAATTATGTATGTTCAGGAATACTTATTGAAGTTATATGTGAAACTACATCAATGCTTATTTCACTTACATTAGAAATATTTGTTGATAGTAAAATTTTTCAACTTAAGTTATAAAGTGATAAGAAAAAAATTTTACTGTTGCGTAAAATAAATCTAATTTATTACAATATTTGAAAACCCTCTTATAAATAGAATCATTTACTGAAGTATTTCGTATAAAAATTATTAAAATAAAATAGCATTCCCTTTATTTTACAAATCTGCAATCATGAGTGAAAGTTCAGATTGTTAATGAATGAGAAGATTAAACACTCAGTAATACTAAATCTCTCAATTTCGCATTTGTTGCCATCACGCAATAAGAAAGAGAAGATCCCCGACACCTCAGCTACTGGAGTTGCTTCAAAGCAAATAATATGTCGTTTACTTATTCACCACATAATATTCTAATTTATGGTACGCACCTTATTTTCGACTAATTTCAATGCTGTCTATTAAATTTCAAAGACCAATTTTTAGTCGTATTCAAAGTCCTTATGAAAACTGAAATGCCCCGCCAATATCGTCTTAAAATACATTTCAATAACCGTAAACTCACCATCATTACAACTCACCCCGAATCAACCTCTCGGACTACAAACTTTCTTCTTATTTCAGTTGTTCCTTCCTTTTCCGACGAAAACTTCTCCAACTTCATTAAACGAAACGATTGCCAACCGTCTCCTCACCGTGTTTAGACACTAAATAGACATCTCGAGAAGATGTTTGCTTTAAACCATCTGCAATCGGTGTTTCAGAGGAAAATGACCCGTTCCAACCCTGCAGTATTCTTTACTCGATCGAACCGTTTAATCAAGAGGCCAAAATGAGCTTCCGCAATTCGAAGGATTTAGGGAAGGCTGAGCTCCTCCTTTACTCCTTAAAGATAAGTCTTTTAGAAGTAAATTACTGCCGAGAGGATTTTTCTCGACATTACCAATACCGGTTTGTTGAATGCTTCGAATGAGTTGGTGAACAGTTGCTTTTCGATGTATGTTGCGTAGAAAAGAAAATTTATGATCTGAATTAATTTGCCTTATAATTTTCCTTTAAAGCCAGAATAACCAAAGTCTGGTCTTTAACGCAGAAACTAAATAAACTCTAAAGCGTTGTGTTTAATCAGCAAAACCCAAGTACATCCAGACCTTAACTCGTTAGTTAAATTGGCATGGGATAAAACATACTCAAGGAAATGTTTATGAAGCTAATTTTATTATAAGACTAGAATATTTTGAAAAAAATTAATGAATCAAAATAAATACAATATCATTACTGACTTTTACAGGTTCATTTGAAATTCCATGATTTAATAAACACATAATTACTTCAACAAAACAATATTGTATTCTACGTCCCAAAAAAGAAAAAAAATCAATTGTCCATGCTCGTGCAATTCAGAAACATTTCATTGCACCAACATACAAATTAAGCTAAATAAAAGCACACACTAACAATGACGATGAAAATGAAAACTCTTGATGATTTTATCATGAATTACTTCTTGCACATATATATTTATTAAAAAACACCTTCAGTTTCAAAGCAATAATATCCCATATTATGAACCCAGCCTTTGCAAACGTAATTAAAGTTTTCAACGAAACATTTTTGATAAAATCATTTCTCTTGTAGACAGAACCGCGTTTTATCGCAACCTGATCTGTCGATTTTACAAATTGCAATTCCTAACACCACCGAAACAGTTAATTACTATAACAAGTTACCCAAGATCATAGCCCTTTCAGTTCAAAATTATGAATTTCTTTTCCTAAACACATAAGCTCTCGATTCCTAACTCGAAAAGTGAATCCGGTTTTCTTACAGTTTGACACATCCGCTCGACCGATAATTAA
>BGPR01034822.1:0-16283 GCA_013235015.1 Araneus ventricosus
CTGTTATGCTTCGTTCCAGTGGGCATTATCAGGCTTTAATTTTTAAATCCCATTCTGAATGTTAGAAGTAATTTAATTTAGAATGTCATTTAAAATTTTTTTTTTTCTCAAGCAAAATTATGTTAATTTTTAAAGTCAGATTAAATTTTAATTTATTTTTTGTCTGCTTTAAGATAATGTGGCCTTATTAAATGTGTCATCTTAATCATTATATTCTTTCTAAAAATGTCTCATTTTTTTGCATTATTTTTTCTTTATTTCAGTTTTCTTTTCCTGACTGAAAGTACTTTATTACTATGAAGAAATAATTATTTGCTGCTTCATTTATAAAAATAAAAGAATAAAGTATAGATTAATCCTTTAAAATTTTCATGTAATAAGATGTGGTTTGATTTTATGCCGTGTGATTTCAATAAGAGAGGATCTCTGTAAATGCATATTGACCTTTTATTTTTCAAGCAGCTCAAATATTATGTACATTACTTAATATCTGAATTGCCAACTTTCTTAATTATATATTTACATTTTGATTATTTAAATTTTTTCTTTTGAAATTTATAATATAATAAAAGTGCTATTTAAGTTTGATATTAACCCATTGCATGTGTTTTTGCTTTATTGAAGCAATTTTTTTCCTGTTTTACACTATGTTTGTCAATTAGATTATTTCCTTTTTGTTTAACTGATTTTCAGTATGCAGTGTAAAGCAGTAGGTACGTAAGGTAAGTGCTCCAGTAGCGGGCCACGTACTAGTAGTGGGCCACTTGATTTTTTAAGTTGAAAAACAAGAAATTCCAACATTCCAATGAAATAAGAGATCTGCCTCTGGTAGGCTGAAACCCTTATCAACTAAATACCAAAGGCACAGCCTTTATTTCTTGTTTAGTTAGGAGCTAGAAAGTTTGTTGCTGAAGTTGGTCTCTGAGAGAAGCATTTTTAGCTTATTCTTAGTGACTTCCTTAAGAGGTAACTCTTCATTCAACTATTTTTTAGCATACATTCTATTTGTTTTTAAAATGAATTGTTATTGATATTATTTGATTATATAATGACTGTATTATAAACTATCTTTAAATTAAATAATATTGATAATTTATGGATAGTGAAGGGTGGCCCACTTTTGGATCAATGTTTTACTAAATGCTCCAGTAGTGGGCCTAGGGAGGCCAGTACTGGAGCACATGCTTTCTCTCAAATAGACTGTTTTGTGATGTTTAATAGGAAGGTTATATCTTGTAAGGTCTTTTTATTTAATTAGATTTGCTTTATTTTTTATCAGAACTAGTAGTGGGCCACATGGCCCACTTCTGATACACTAATGGAACATTCTGACCAATTACTTAAATAATAAATATTTTATAGCACTGTTGAGGAAAAGACTGATATTCAAGAATTAGTTGGGCTCTGTAATGAGGCAGACAATAATAACTATCGCATTGTTGGACCATCGAAAAATATTCCATCACCATTTAAAAGGGCTCTTTTCTGGCTGCAGAGGGAAGATGATAAAAGAAAAAAAAAAGATTTATTCAACATAAAATATCAAGATTTAGTATTCATAATGGCCCAAACAGAACTTAAAATGGAAGATCGATAATTAGCATATACCTTTAATAAATAATACCAATAAAAAATTGGCTGTTGGAGAAAAAATGTAAATCTCATGCGACTAGAATCTATAAATAAAAGATTTCACCTATATCAAGCCATTTTTAATGTATTTTTTATAGTGTATAATGTTAATGTATTGTTATTATTACTATATATAATGATTTTATTCTTTTTTCTTTGGCACAATTGACAAATCTGGGTGGCCCACTTTTGGTATGCCCACTACTGGTACATCAAAAGTTTGCTATGCCCACTTCTGGTGCATAGGAGTGATCTAAGTTTTTAATTTTTAAAAAATTATATTACAATTATTTCGATATTACAGGTGATTATTATTTTAGAGAAAAGTTTGAACAACCATAAAAAAATATAGATTAGCAAAACTTCTCAAAAGTTTAGCTTATATAGATAATTGAAGAAATACCCTTAGTTCCAATTACTGGAGCATTGACTAACAGGATGGAAATGTAGGGGGAAAAATAATTACAAAATAAATATTAAAACAAAAAATAACATCCATTGTTATGTAAATTAAAACCATTGTTACTCCAAAAATAAAATGTCATCCTTAAAAATAAGTATAATTGGTACTTTATTGCTAACACATAGAGATATTTTTTAGCTATTTTTTAAATTTCAAATTTTATCGGTAGAACTTGGGCAAAAGAAGGGCATGGATTGAAAACGTGATAGTACTACAAGGGTTGAGAACCAGTGGTTTACTGGATATTTATTCTAGGGAAAAATTAATTGGGTTATATTACATTCAAAGCCTGTCCTCTAAATTATTGTAATTGCTTGTCAGGATATTCTGTTTTGATCGCCAAACTCAAAGATTATCGTGTTCAGCACGGTTCAGAGACTACTACTTTTGACTATTTTACACCAGAAAAGGTGTAAACAATGAGTCATATGAAGCGCATTTCCAAAGGGTTTCAGATGTGGAGGGTTTCAGAATCCCAGTGCTAAACATAGCCATTCCCTGTTTTATATACAGCTAATATTTTTATTTTGTAATCAACACATTTTAAAAACAGTGAATATAATAAGCAAAATTTTGTTTTGTTAAAATATCAGTGAAAACATGAAGCATCTGATGAAGTAATATTTAAATTTTAAAATTATAAAAGTTATAGTTTGTAATATGTATTGTTTTATATTGGTTATTTTTTAATTTTTTTCAGCCATCTGTACGATTGACACCCTCTACAATTCTTTACTCTGGTAAAAGTCCTGATGGTAGTCATATATTAGTAAGTATGATACTTCTTTTACTTTATAACTGTCTAATATTGTATGCCTCTGTGTTCACATAAATGGAAAAAAGTTTATGGAAATTAATAAAAAATCTTAAAATAATAATTATAAAATGTTATAAAGATTGATAGGTTGAATCTTGAATGATAGGAGTTATGGGATTTGAAGCAACAAGGGCTGTAATCCCCTTGATAGGTTGTATAATCATTTGTTTCTCTTATTTCTTATATCTCTTATTTCTTCAGTGATTTTCGTGGAAAAATTTAAAAGTAAAATTGTTAGTGGTATCCTTATTTCTTCATTTTGATAGCTTTAATACAGTATGCTTAAGACAGGACCGTGTCAATGAATCTTGAATATATTGCTATAGTAAATTTATTTACAAGTATGTAACCTTTAAATAATAATGGAATATTAGAAAAATTTATTAACAGAGTAAAAGTTTTAGGAAATCTTTCTATATTGTAGGAAAAATATAAATTATTCAACCAAGTAAAATATATACTTTTCTGTAAAGTTGATATCGGAGCACACTTTTGGGTACTTTTCCGTTAGCCGGGCGCAAGTGAAAAATCGTCAAATAATGTAGAATTCTGCCAAATTTTGGCGACATTTGCGCCTGGCGAATTGGCGTGCGTTTGGTTGACAATTGGTAACATTTGTGCCTGGCGACTTGGCTCGTGTTTGGTTTACAATTGGCGACATTTGTGACACGGCGACTTGGCTCGCGTTTGGGTCACAATTGGCGACATTAGCACCCGGCTAACGGAAAAGTACCCACTTTTGTGTAGAGTTTCACTTGCAGTAGGTAGAGTCTCTTAAAAGTTTGAAACTTTTCTGTGCAGCTCATTTGAATTTAATTTGAATGTACATTTTTTCAGAGAAGTGCACAGTATTTACATAAAGAACTTCCTGTTCGTATTGCTCATCGAGTTGCGGGATTCCGAAGTCTTCCATTCATTGTAGGCTGCAATCCAACCATACTGTCTGTGGTAAGTACAAAAAAGTTGTTTGTTACCTATAAAGGAATAAGCTGTTCTTGAAGATTTTTTTATTGGTTTTAAAGTTTTGACCATTATGATTTTCAATTATTTGTAGCTGTATCAAATTGATTTTAAATTATGCTATAGGGCTGCACTTGCCTAGTTGTGGCATTATATGAAATTAAAAATGTAGCAATAACTGTAGATTTAACTATAAACAGGGTTCCCATGGTCCTTAAAAGTCCTTAAAAACTCCTTAATTTTTATTTTGTAAATTAAGGGCCCTTAAAAGTACTTAATTTTGGTTCAAGGTCCTTAAAAGTCCTTAGTTTCCGCTATCGCTAGTTGATTCAAATAATTTAGTCTTCCTTTCGCCTATAATGCGAAGTGCCTGCGTCGAGGCGTGAGATATTGGCGTGATGGGGATCAAGAAGTGAAAACGCAGTATTTGACATCAGTTTTTCTGCGACATTCTGAAGCTGATAAGATTTTGGCTGCCTTTTATAGTGCTGTACAGAAATTAAAGCTCTCTAAATAACTTCAAGTTTCAATGAATGGACTGTTTGTTAATTGGAAATTCTAAGAACTGTTGCAAAATGATCTAAAAAATCAGCATAACCTCCAAATACATAGGGAGCTGTGGGCTATATATCCTGAATAACTCTTCCAAGCATGGAGAAAAGGCCACCAATTGGAACATTAGCAGCATACTGTCTTCTTTGTACTGGCTTTTAAAGATGCTCCAGTCCGAAGAGAAGACCTGATGAAGCTAAGTTCTAGTGAGAAATTCCCCTTGAAATTCTGCTGCCATCGATGGCTCGAGAATGCGCCATGTGCAGAAAGAGCTATAGAAATCTGGACAGACATTTATAAGTATGTCTCGAAAGTTGACTATGGGGCTCTGCTTAAGGTAACCTGCCAGTCGTATTGCATTATTGTTCAAGCAGCTAAAGACAAATTAATCACTGTAAAACTTAACTTCTTTCTGTCAGTGGCTAAAATGCTTCAGCCATTTTTAGTCTTGTATCAAAGCTACAAACCCCTAGTGCCATTTTTAGCTGGTGATTTATTCACTCTTGTAAAAAACATGTTGGAACATTTTCAAGTTTTAAAACATGACAAGTTTAAAAGCATAGATTCCATATCCTCACTTTGCAGCTTCTATTTCGCAGATGTAGCAAATTTTAACTGTGCCGATAAAGTATTCATCGGCTTTATTGGCGATGAATTACTGAAGAAAAAGCGAGCAAAGAAAGAGGCATCAGACAAAGATGCGTTAGACTTGAAAAGGGACTGTCAATGGTTTATTTCAAGGATGTTACAAACATTAATGGGAAAAGTGTCCCATTTCATACTCTATTGTTAGAAATGCCTCTTGCTTTGACCCGAACAAAATGGTATTTCATCCCATGAGATGTCTGAAATCATTTAAAAATATTTTATCGTATTTAGTTGATAAGATTCTGATGCCTTCTAAGGATGGAGATGAAATTTTACTTCAGTTCAAGGAATTTTTGGACAAAGTAGTAAAATGTTCCTTTTCAGATTTCAAAACCTTGGATCATAAAGAGCAAAGGTTGGATACATTTTTGTGTCAATATTTTTCTGTTGACAAAGAAAAGTATAGAAAACTATGGGACATTGTCAAAATGATGCTAATTTTATCCCATGGCCAGGCCACTGTGGAAAGAGAATTTTCCTTAAACAAAGCTTTAGAAGTAGAAAATTTAAAAGAAAACAGCTACATTGCTCAAAGAATGATTATTGAAGCAATTAAGGAGGCTGGGGATGTACTTGGATGTACCCATCATCAAGGAAATGAAAATTTCAGTTCAGTGTGCACGGCAACAATATTTAGAATATCTTGAATGTCAAAAGAGGAAAAAGATGGAAGAACAATAAAATAATAAAAGAAAACTATTGGTTGAGGAAATTGATTTCCTCCAAGCTAAAAGAAAATGCTTGGAAGAGGATGTTAAAAATACCCATCAATCTTCTGATGCTCTTGCTGATGAAGGGGAGAAGAAAAAAGACATTTCACTCTTTTTCTCAAATCAAATGCCATAAGAAAAGAAGTAACAGAAAAAAGTTTTGAGCTTAAATCCATAGAGGAAATATTTCTAAAAAACGTGAGGAATTAAATGTGTATAATATTTCAATATGTGTATGTAACCTTATCTGGGCAAAATTTATTCTGGTTGCTCAAAAAATTACTGCAATTATGTTGAAAAACATTCTACTTTTAAAAATGAGTTAATATTATTCTAAAAGCCATCAATTTACTTCATGGCAAACTTATTTTAGTTTGGTTGATCCAAGTTCAGTTGAGATAGTTATAATTATTGTATACATATATTTTCTTTATAATAAATTTTTATAGTAATGAAACAACTGAAAAACGTGAAATATAGCAAAATCATATTTTTAAATGGTTTTGTGATACTGTTGTGAAATTTGGAGCTCTTGGTAAGTATTTAAGACAGTTGTGTTAAGCACGGTTGTTCTTGAAGATTTCTAGTGTTGATTAGAGTTATTTCTTGAATACTTGATTTTTGGTTTGTTCGGTCATGTTTTCCCCCATGGTAAAATGTATTCAGTGAAGTTTTTGCTGATGTTGAAAGTTTTTTTATGTATTGGTAACTTTTAGCTGCTCCTAGAGACAGAGGTTTATTGTATTGTGTAATTTATGTTTCAAGGTAAATTTGTTTATTAATTGTGCTTAATTTAATCGTATCATATAGCACCTGACATAGGAACACAGCATTTTTTTTATTGGTGTCTGTCTTGGAAAAAAATTTTTAAAGCTTCAGTTCTTATTTATTAGTATTTTTTTAATTATTGTTGTTACCTGTTAATATTTTTTGTGTCAGTATTTTCAACTGTTAATTCTAAGTTGAATAAATTAATGTGATTTGAATTTCTTTCGTAATGTGTATTCTTTGCATGTTGATAGAGTTTACATTCGCAAATAATATTCATTTACCTACATTGTTGATGAAGCGAAAATTTTCGTTTCCACCTGACTTCTATGAATACTTTGATACGCAATTCAGGAAAATGATTAATTAACTTTTACGTAATTATGAATTTTTAAGGAGAAGTAACATTTTTAAAGATACATAATTATACTAAAAATTAAATAGTACTATAATAAATACAATCATATCAGTACTTCTTGCAATATGGTGAAATCGTGTGTTTTTTTGAGAATGATAAGAATTAGCTTTTTTTCCCATACAGTTACTGTGTGTATATGTATATTTGATAATTAATATAATATTTTTAAGGTCCTTAATTTTTGTTTTGAAAAAAGAGTGGGAACCCTGATAAAGGTTAGATATTATAGAGTTTAAAAAAAAAATTAAATTATTAGTTTAAAGTATGAAACTAAAAGTGACGATATATGATTTTTGACTCTTTAGTCTAACTTGAAAAAAACAAACTAACTATGTGAATAAAATGTCTTGGATAGTTGCATATTTTACTCATGAGCTAAAACTTGTATTGATTTTTTAAAAATTAAATAGATGTATTTTTTAAAAATAACTTCTGTAGAATTCTTTTCAAATTTTACTATAAAAGGAATATGGTGAACCTATTTTAGTGAATAATGGCAGTTTGGTGTCACAATTGATTATTCTTTATTTCCATTAAGTGTAGGTTAATGCTATCTTAGTGTCAGCATTTTTTTTTTTTTTTTTATTCTGCCCAATTTCACAGGATATACCTTTCTGATCCAATATCTATAGTATTCTGTTTTCGTGTTAGGAATCTGGTCACTTTGCATACATCCTAAATTTAATAAATAACACTTGAAAAAAATCAGTTAATAGGTTTCCCCCATGGGTAAAACTTTAATAAATATTTTCCATGCATATTAAAGTTTTTAAAGAATTTAATTTCTCTGAATGGAAGCAAGTTATTCTGAAAAATTTATTTTATTGATGCTTACTACAGGACATTTATTATAAATGTTAATGATTTGTTTTTGAACTTTTAAGACTCCTTTGTATTTTGCTACAGATTAAATTAGGAAATGAATTTCTGCTGCAGATTTTATGAGAAAGAAGCTTAGAACTTATTATACTGTATGGTGGAAATAAGCATTTCTTAACTAGTAGCCAATGTCTCATATTTTTAAAAAATAAAATGCTATAAAAGGCTAGTAAGAGTTTATGGTTTTCTTTTCAAAATGCTTTGTTATTTTCTGTGACAAGTGAAGGTGTTGAATCATTTCTTGTTCAGAAGTTATACTAAGGAAACATAATTTGTGCTCCATATTTTAAATAAGAATGCTACAAGGTAAAAGTTTTGTTTCATTCTGGTACCCTAACTTTCTATGTCTGGCACTGCTACTATTTTTCTAAACCCAAATATATAATATCTCTTACAAATTGTTCAAAATATTTCCATAAATAAAATGCTTAATATTACATTAATCATATTTGCGATTTTTTATTGTATAAAAGATTTTAAATATTTCTACTGACTTTATGAGTAATTAAGAGTGGAGGGGGAAGAGGAGCCTTATACAAATGGCTTTATTGCCCAATAACTTTATAGTCATATTTGGTTCTTTTTTTCCTAACCCAACCAACAAGTTAAAAATATATTTTATGTTCATAATGTTTTAAAATGGAAAATAGTTCATTTCGTATGTCATAGTGATGTAGCATAATATTTTTTTTTATAATTATATTAAATCAGTTGTAGGTTTTCTATTAAACTACAAAATCATGCTGCACTTAGTTAATAAGTTGTAGTTCCTTCTGGTATAAACATCAGTTTGATTTGGAATATTTTGGAATGCATATTAATAAGATAGTTGTATTTTATGTTCTTAAATAAAAAATCTGCTTTTGATATCTTGTACAATTTTATTGTTACTGATTTTTATTACTTTTCTCTTTCAGCATGAATTGTATATACGAGCATTTTACATGTTAACTGAATATCCACAGGTAATTCATTATTGGAATTCTATGTATTTTATATGCTTAATTTGTTTGCACCTGGTTTTATGAAATGAAAAGTTTTTTATTTCAAGTCAAGGGGGAAAAAAAAAGAGATTGTTAAAATGGATTAGGACAGATATGCTAATCTAAATATGCAGGTTTTATATGTTTATGTGGGAAATCTATGTAGAAATATGTATAAAATGACCATTAACTTATGCCTTTATAATTTATATTAGATGTAATAATAGTATACAGGTAGCATTTTATGCAGTTCCAAATTATGTCTTTATGTAATGTTTAATGTAACATTTGTGTATAATATATTAGATATCTAGATCTGGATAAGTGATGTTAAATATAGAGGTAAGGAGGGAAAAACTTATTGGTTGGAAACTTATTTGTCGCTTCCTATGCCTTTTTAAAGCATGACAATATACATGTAAAATGGGAAATGTTTTCAGAATCAGTTTCTCTTAAAAGAAAGTGCAAAATTTTAAATGTAGTCTCTTGCAATTACTTATTCTATAATTTTGGATTTATATTGGAAACAGTATGTTTTTTGCATTACAACAGTACATTTCCCTAATGAAATCATTTAAATAAGTTCTGTTCAAATGTTGCTAATTTTTTTCTCTTATCTTTTTAACTCCTCATTTTATTGCATATTTTGTTATTGTAACATTTATAAGATTTCTATCAGTATGCAGTTTTGATTTCCTGAATATCTGGAATTGATTTTATTTGTAAATTCATTTCATGCCTTTTATGGGCAGTTTTAAAAAGCCCTGCAGAATTTATGTGCAGCATTAAAATTTGGAATCCTCTGAAATGATTTGGAATAGCTTGATTGATACATTAAATTTGTTGCAGTCTTGTTTGCTATTTATTATTTTTTTCTTTTAATCATTTCCATTTTTAAACTGTTTGCAGCAGGGATGTAGCAGCCAAGGATAGTTCGTATAGTTGTCCAGGATGCTACTATTTCCAAGAGCCTAAAAAATCAATTTTAATTAGTTTTTTTTTTGTTTTATGAAAAAGGAGTACCACTTATTTGCTTTTTCTTGATACTAATATTTCAAACCACTCCACATACTTTTAGAATTATGAATTATTTTTACTTGTTAATTTTGTAATATCTCAAATTATTGCGATTTTGTTTTTCATTTTAAAGCACTTATATTTAAGAAAAAGTATTATTTTCTCGTAAGTTGATTGATTTGAATCTTTAAATTCTAGTAATTAAAAAAATGATGTACCAAAAGTTTCATTCATATTTTTTTTTATGCAAATATTATCCAACTCCTCTGCTAATTTGTAGTGTTCAATCTATTGTCAACAATTATTTTTTAACGATTGTCATGCATCACAAGGATATGATTAAGTATTTTAACTTAATTAGGTCAATTTAAATGCTTATTAGAGGCCTGTTTAATTGTAACATTTGAACTTGTAGTTTCATTAATTAATGAGATTTTGTACTTGAACAATGATAAATTAGTGATTTAGCAGTGATTGTAATATAATACTTATCATTCAGTTGTCAGGAATTTGTTAGTAAAAGCACCCAAGTGATTTTCATAGTCCAAACACTGTAGCTCACCGAGATTGAAAATTCAATCCAAAATACAATGGGAATATTGTGAGCAGTGAATTTTTTTAAAAACAAAGAAAAGCGATTCTGTTTATATTTTTTAAAAATTATACCAGTAATGTTTACTTAATGATAACATTTAATAGTACTCTATATCATTTACTTATGGATTGAACTAATAATTTATTTTGTTTTGCTTTTCATTGTAAAGACCATTTTAATTTAGAATCAATTATGTAACATCTGTAACAATGTTACAATAACTATATGTATTATATTTATCTGTATTGTATGATGCAGGGATTTTTTTAAAAATTAAATTCACTGAATTGTACAACCTTTTTTTGTTTTGTTTTAATCAAGCTATTCCTGTATCACTTTTGTGCACAATTGAAAGGTCTATTTTTCCAGATTTCTGCCAACACTTAATGTAGCCTATTGTTTTTTGTAAATAGTTTATTAATTACCTTTTTACATTTAGTACGTTTGTTTTGTATTATAAATGCAAGAATTTTATTTGAAAAGTTTTATTGTCCTGTACTTATTTTTTTCTCGTCTCTGTTTATTTTATAGATAACCGACTTTGAGGTTGAAAAGGGTTATTGTGAGCTCTTGCAAGGCCTGTTAGATGATCACAAAGATGTTGTCACTCAATTAGCAGCTGGTTTCAGAGAATGTCGCAAGCATATTAAGGTACTGAACAAGAGTGAAAGTTAATCATAAAGTTAATAATATAAAATACATCAATTATAATTTTACTTAATAAAAATATTTTCTATTGTTTTAGAATGAGGAGTTGGTGCGTAACTTTTTGGATAGGACCCTAACTTCTCGTCTTGGTCTTAGAATGCTTGCAGAACATCATCTGGGACTTCATAATGACAACTCTAATGGAAATGTATGCTTAAAGAAACTTGTTTTCTTTTATAATATTTTCTAATGAATAGCAATCCATAAAAAAAATTTCAAGTGTTACATTTTTTATTGACTGCTACATATTATTTTAATGATAAGGTAAAATAAATAAACTAAAATAACTTCCACTATAACTAACTAAACACTAAATAACTTCCTGTATTGTAGGGTAATTTTGTTGGAGTCATTAATGTTTCTATGAAGTTGAAGGATGTCATAGAAAAATGGGCAGACTTTGTTCGGTAAGTAGTTTCTAATAGAAGTTGTCATCCTTAGTGTATAGTTGTAGAAAAGATGTTTTTATTCAGTGTCTGTCTATTTGAAATGTGCTTCTTCTGATACTTGAATGCTTGCTTTTTTGGATAGTTTGTACAATTTTTTTTTTTACAAAATAACAGATATTCATTTGAAATTGTGTTGATGTTAAATAATTTTTCATGATGAAATTTTTAAACAAATTTTTCCTGTAGTATGGAACATCAGTATCATGGAGAAAATAGTCACGAACCTATTTTCCCCTTTCTGCTAATGATAAATAATTAAACATTTTAAAAGTCAAAATTCAAATCTTGCTCATTGAAAATTAAGAAAATGCGTACATCCAATAAGAAATCAATTGTTAGTTATTTTAGAAAATTGATCTAGTGTATGGTTGTGTAGCTGATCCTGAAAATTTCATGCCTGCTAAGGTTAGAATTTTGTATCTAGGGGGTCATTATATTCAGAATTTGGAATACCTCTTCAGTTTAGGATATCACTTAGTAATTTCTTGTTAATCAGAAAATTAATTGAACAACTCATGTAAATGAATTAGTCATAATTAAATTGTAATTGCTAATTATTTTTCCTACACGAGTAATATGAGTAGTGCTTGTCCTTCTGCCATTTCACTTAAATTTTTGAGTCTTTTGTACGAGTAAAGTAGTGGTGACAAATGTAATAGCAAAAAACTTAATTTAGTAAATTAATTTAACTAGTTCTGATAAAAAAAATCTCCATGATTTTTATATCCAATTAAATGTATGAAACATTATTATTAAATATGGAGTGTAGAGCATCTGGGTCAAGCAAAAGACTTTAGTTGATTCGATCTTCATTATTCTGTCGTTGAAGATAGGTTACCTTTTCATAGGTAAAGGGACCATTTTATGCGTAGCTCCATGACCAGGATTAAAGAGGTTACGACCGAGTGGCGCGCTGTTGTTGTCAGCTTAGATGCTCGAATCAAAAAAGACAGTTAACGATGCACTGAGAGGTTATATATGGCAAAAAGGGGATTTTCCTGGAAGACTCGTGACTCGAAATGAAAGTCGTAGTGTGCTTAGTACGATGGAAGTAGAAGTAATTAAAAATAAGGTGTCGTTAAAACTGATTTAAAAACTTAAAATATCACATGTATATAAACTAAGGATTTTTAAGGCTTGATGGGACATTTTTAAAATTGTAGTTTTTTTGGAATGTCTTCTCACGGACATGGTTTTTAAGGAATCAGGTTTTAAATAAGAATGAAAAACTTCTTTAATTATAAATTTTTTTATCAACTTTTAGATTAAAGTCTTGCATTAATTTTCTTTCAAAGGTGCGTAGAAAAGTATGGAAGTACAATGTAATAATAATTATGCATACATTGCATGTATTTGTCACCATTTTGAAAGGTTTTTATACACATACTTTAGAAGAATTTAATGAAATGTAAGCATAAGTCTCTGAAGCTTTAAATAAGAAATGACCAGTAATATAATTTTTTTTCACATTTGTGTACCACTGTAAACACATGATGACATAAATCAATAAAATTAACTTTTTGTGCTTTTGAATAAAAATAGGATGCCTGCTGTGATTTTTATCATAATTTTTTTCTGTTGTATCAAATAATAGTCTAAAATTGATTATTTAGATTATTGTTACTGCTGTTTTATATATAGTTACTTTTGTCTCGATTGTAACCGGTTATTGAAATACTTTTTTCTACTTCAGATATCTTATATTGGGAGGGGGGGAACTATTGGTCTCTGGGGAAACTTAGGTTATCAAAATTTAGTGGTTTTTTTTTTCAGTATTTTGAAAATTTTGTTTATGTCTGGTGCTATCTAACTAAGACCTATGCTATTTCAAAAATTTTTTATAGCTCAGCCATGATTTGATTTTTGATGGATGTAAAAGATAATAGTAAGTTTTGTAATAAGTAGTTAATAATTTTTTGTAATAAGTAGGGACACATTTATTTTTATTACATACTGCATTATTTTCCATATTTTATACTCTTTAATATTAAAAAGATTCAAAATTAGTTTGCATGTCTCGTATTAATTTTTTCTTTATTTCAGGCAAGCAGCAATTCATAAATATGGTAAATCACCTGCCATTAAATTGAATGGTCATATTAATGCTGTATTTCCATACATACAAGCACCTCTTGATTATATCATTCCAGAACTTCTAAAGAATGCTGTCAGGTAAAATACTGAAAGATTTATAAATTTGTTAATAGCTTGTTTTATTAATATCTGTTTTCATGTTGTATTGTGAGTACTCTTTGTAGGATAATTTAAATTCTGATGCTAGAAAGAGGCAGTGAAAGTTACACGAATTAAAAAATATAGCATATTTTAGTTCTAGAAAATTTAAAACTTTCAGAAATAGCAAATTGAAAAAAAATAATAATCCCATCTTTATTAACAAAGTCTTCTGATCGATGACTTATTAAAATCATTGATCTTGTCAGTACTTTTATCATTTGAGTTATTATTATTTCAGTTGCTGTTATGAATTAGATTTTCCTTTTAGACCATGGATATTTGGTGATTTGAAATACTCATCTGCAATTTCATGTATTAAAGATTGTTGTAGTTCAGAAGATGATTTGATTGAAATGTTTTTCTGCCCATTTATTGTTGCAAAATGTAACTATAGAAAATATATCATTAAATGTTTGTAATGTAATACGAGTGTGCAGACTGTGATATGAAGTCAATTCTTTCTTGTAGACAATGCTTAATTTAGTTGTGAATTCTTTTACTGGATGCAAATATCAACTATTGTTGAATTTAAATATTTGTTTTTCCTTTTGAAACTCATTGTGCATATTATAGTAAAGCAACCATAAATACAATTAACGTAATTGTTAAAATTATTATAAATCAGATCAATTTCAGTTCGATGCATTGTAATTTAAAAATAATGCCAATCAAAAGATATATTTCTGAATTTGAAATTGTCATGTTTCTGTTTCCAAAATTCTTAATTCATTAATATTCTATCAAATCTTGTGTTTAATTTAGAACTCTGATCTTTTCTTATGTCTTCTTTTTGTTTGATAGTTTATCTCCAGATCATTGAATTACAACATTGAATTACTCCTATGGTGTTGGTTATTAAATAAGAGCTGGGAATTTTTTATATTTTTTTTCCAAATTTCAGACTTTCATTTAAATCTTGTGAACATTCAACAATTTCTCCAAACATAATACGAGATGATTATATATCCTGATATTTATCTTCTTAGTTTTTATGTAATGCCTTATTAGATATTAGCCACCATGCTAGCTATGAAAATACTGATTAAGATGAGTGAATGTCCGAGCTGAGATGCCTTGTAGAGGTTTGAACTGACTGTTGTTGAAATATGCTGACATGCTAAAGTTCGTCATTCCTACTTAATGAAAACTGATTTTTGTGGGGTATGTGGCACAATCGGGAAAAATATAGAAAATTTCCGAAAATGAAGCCATTTTTTTTATGCCAGTCAAATGTTTTGAAATGAGCAAATGCTGAAATAAAAAATTATAGCTGAGAAATGTCTATTCTTGTGCCATCTATAATCAAAATTATTGGGATGACAGAGGGTGGGTTTATTACAGATTTTTTATTCTCTAAATTTCTTCATTTCATCTTTTTTTTTGTATTGATTATTAATGTTAACTTCTAACTCGGACAGGTAAACTTCTGAATTCTGCTAAGAAATCAGAATGCTACTCTTAGGCTTGTTCTGTTAACTTGGAGTGTGTATGGGGGGGGGGAACTATTGCTGTGTGTAATAATGTACTCAACTTTATTTTAAAACTTTTTCATTATAGGGCTACTGTTGAGAGCCACCTTGATGCATGCGAGGACAGTCTACCACCAGTTACCATCACAATAGCCAATAATGATGTAGATTTCATCATCAGGTAATTTGCTTCATCTCAAAATGTTATAATCGTCTGACATCATTGTTTTAAAGAAATATATGATACAGAATAGGTTTTGTGTTTCTCTTTTTTACATGTAAATCAATGATAATTTAATAAATATTACTTTAAGTATTTGTTGGGTAAGGTTTAGAGTGTCGAATAATACTTTCAAAGTTGGATGGGTTTTGTCTATGTTTTTCAGTTTTAGTCAAATATTAGTGATGAAAGTCTTAAAAAAGCAGTTACAAAATATTGAAAGTCATAGTTACATAAAATTAATAAAGAATTAAAGCCACTCTAAATATAATACAAACTTGCTTTCCACAACTTTCTAGCTATAGTAGCATTATTTATTAAATGGACTATAAAATGTTTGTCTATACTTGAGCATTTTGTGTTTGAAGTTCTAAGTATTTCAGTGGCGAATTTGGGTTCGGGGGTGGGGTGGGGGTGGGGGGTGGCTGAAGTCATAAAAAATTTGTATCATCATGATGAATGTCATGGCTTATGTAAACCAAAACACTTTAACTTTACAGACTTTACTCACCTAATAATAAGGATCATAAAGAACACTGCAATACTTTCGATAATTTAATAAAAAATACAATGGAATAACTAGGCAAAAATGTTTTCGACCGCGTCAACGCTACAAGTACAAGTGGAATGACTTAGAGAATTAGAAAAAATTTCAAGCCAGAAAGCAATGTTGTCACTTTTTTATTATTCTTTTTTAAAAAAAAAAGGGAAATTAAGAACAAAGAGTTGTAGTGATTTTAAATAAAATCAAGAATTCTGG
>BGPR01034823.1:0-10091 GCA_013235015.1 Araneus ventricosus
TCTAAATTTAAAAGCTAAACAATGAGTTGATTAAGTGATGTTGTAGGCTTGCTTTACAGGTGATAGTCTAGATATATTATTCATAGAAAAGTATTCATAAATAAAGATGGGAGTAAAAGAAAAACAGCCAGAAGTCAAGAGTATTCTTGTAAAGAAGAAAATAACAGTTCATTGTGGTGTTAACCAAACAAATCTTAACTGTCCCATTAGATTGCTTAACTACAAAACCACTTTTTAAACTAAACAAAGTTCAGTAACTTAACCTATGATTTTTCGACAATTTTTAAACTCTTTGATTTAACTTCACTTGTTTCATGTTCCTAAAGATGGAATTTTGTGATCGCCTTTACACCCACTTCTTTATCTGCTAAAGTTTAGAAATTTAGTGCACATCTACATTCTCGATGTCAATATTATTTCAAGATTTTTAGAACTCAATTATAAGTTAATCGATTAATTTACTTGAGTTTTGCAAAATGATACACGTGGCGTCATCTAGCAGTGAATTTCAGAAAGAGTTATTTTAAGATTTCAGAATATTTATAATAATGAATTATAAAATAAAGACCAAAAGGTAGACAATAATTAAATTTTAAAAAATCTACTATTTGATACATTAATAAACCCGTGTTTTTAAAAAACTTTTTATTAGATTTATTAAAAGCCTATTCACATGTTTTACGAGATGACTAGGACAGACTTTTAGATTCAGAGGTCAAAGAATAGCACAGGTATGATTTGGAGGGTGATGATATGCCGAATTTGGTATTTATATATATTATATATTTAATTAATTGAAAAGTATTCAAAAGTATTCATTGAAAAGTATTCATTTTTGTGTTACAGGCCTTCAAATGCGGAAAGCATTATTTCACGGAAACAAGTTTAATACGACGAGATCATAAAATTGAAAAAATTATCTTTTCAATGACACGTCTTTGATTTTAATGAGATTTTCTTCTAATTTTTTCCTGCTTAAATCGACCTTGAAGCAAAATAAATTAATGTACTTTGTAATGTAATGCTGCACTCAAATTAATGCTGTAATTATTAATACTAGCCGCTTTCGGCGACCGTCAGATTCGATCATCATTCATAGCATTCATTTAGTTGCGTCAATCAACTTTACAGTTTGCAACTCATCTAATTTTTTGTAAGCTCAAAACAGTAATTCCGACAAAAGATCAAGGATCCAATTGCAAAGCCCAAAAGAAAACAATGCACAGAAGATATAGTAGAATTAAAATAAATTTTGATGCACAAACAAAATCAAAATGTACTGAATGTTTTGCATCTAATGAAGAATGTGATCCAAACCAAGTGTTAAAAAAGTGTTGCGCAAAATAGCACGCTAAAATTATAAAATTTAATCAAGACTGTCTTTTTATATCATCAATATTGTCATATTCAACCTTTACTTTATTTTATCAGTAATGCTCTCTTTAACCTATCATTTAATTTATCAATATTATTTTATTAAACCGTTCATTATGGTAGGCCTTTTCACGACAATAAATTTAAAGAAGCAAAATTTGAATAAAATATACTGAAGATAAATTATAAACTCATTTACAGGTAAAGATAAGATAGATGAAGTAAATTTGCAAAATACGTCACGAATATAAATTAGAGTCAAACATGTGCACAATTTCATTTATTAATGTCTCAAAATTAAAAATTGATTTAAGACTGGAATTTTGACTAAGAAACAAGATTTTCCTGTGTATTTTGATATTTTATATACCTTGATGTCTAAATCGGTAGCATTCATTAATCAGGTCATTACTTAAATGCAGGAATCGGACTTCTTAAAATGATTTATTACTGAATTTTATACATTGCATTGGATAATTAATAACTGGTAATTGATTTTAGTTAATTATTATCTAAAAATACACTTACAATTTTAATGTTTTTTAATCGTATATTTTACTGATTAGGGAAAAATTTGAAAGATGGAAATAATTTAATGGGACTAATGGGAATAATAGTTGAACAAAAAAAGCTCTGTACAATTTCATTGTGAAAAATTAAAATGTAGTGAATTCTGACAACTGATATTCAAATTTTAGGAGACATTTAAAATCATTGGAGGAACTGGAATTAAAACGTGAATTCTGACAACTGATATTCATATTTTAGGGGACATATAAAATCATCAGGGTGGTAACAGTGTCTCAGGTTTTAAAGTCGGAGGATCGTAGTTTCACGACCCACGGCAGAGACAATCTTGAGTGCATAAGGGCCTATTAGCACCATAAATCTGCCGTTGTGGGACAAACTGTCTCATGTTGGTCAAATTGGAGACTGGGTATCTAGCTTAGGTGTTGTCCTCATCGTCTTGATAGAGAATTTGAGAAACACTAATTTCCAGATTCCACAATATTCATTACAAATTATAAGTTAAAAATTAAAAGAAGAAAATATTGAAATGCTACTTTTCAGTACACTTATAAAAGTGTTTTTAAAAACTGCTTATATTTTATTTATTCTCTTATAGATTTCCTACAGAAATGGGCCTTTCTGAGTAGAGATGTTCTTCAACCGAAAAAGTCGAAAGAGATCACAAGTAAGTAAATGGGGAGCAAACGACTTTCTGTTCTATTCCCGTATCCAAATGAGCAGCTGTCTTCCGATGCTCCAGGAGTCGCTAATACTACATCATCCGACGCATTCGCGGTAAATTCATTAAAACCTGTTGACCGCCCTTGGCAGGAAATTGCAATCGGAAATGAAAAACCGCGCACAACACAGCGAGCGTGTTTGGGGACAACACTGTGGGCTGGCGCGATCGATGCTGCGCTGGTAATTAGTCAACTGGATTTGGGTTGGCATTTGCGAATTAGAATGGCGGAGGAAGGAACAACTTGTTGAATTAGTTATGGGGATAGACAGTGCACGTGTATGAAGTATAAATCTGCGCATATATATACAATGGTATGCATATACGTGAACTTCAATCTATATGAATGTCTACTGATTATATATGCAGGGTGTTGCCGAATTCGACCAACAAATTCAGAGAGGTCATAGAGGTCATCAAGAGGATGAAAATTGCCATAGAACATAGGGTCTCAAACGACGTTTAGTCGGTGAAAATAGCAAAAATACAGGGTGTCCGAGAATTGTTGGATACTGTTCAAAAATTAATAAAAAAAACTAATAATGCTTCAACTACGAATTTTATAAAAAAATGAAATCGTATTTTTAGACATTTTTTTTTAGATAGGTACACGACGTTTTGGTGGCCCAGAGGATCGTAAATTACTAACAGTAAAAAATTAGTTTAGAGCCATTATCTGCAAAAATATTAAAACTGGAAGAAAAATAAAAGCACGGAATTGTAGAGAATTTTACGCTCTTTAATTTGTTAATTCACATGTAGTGTGGAAACTGAAGAGTTTTTGAGATATTCAAGAAAAACTAAAAAAGTCACCAGAAACAGATTGGCTTCTGCTGATCGGTAGCACACCGATCAGCAGAAGTCAATCTATGTTCGGTAAATTTCGTTTTCTTATCGTATCTTTTTGTCTTTCCTATTTTCAGCAGCTGGCATGCTTTTCTAAATGAACGCAATTTTTGTCAATTTCCTTCCATTACCATTCCACAAAGTTTGTATGTGGAGATTTGTGACATCCTGCACACTGTATCAGGTGTTTTTGATCGAAATAGAATCGCACGTGAAAAACATTTCACGAACTATAGTGATATAGAAAACGTTTGTTTGCAAGATTTATCTACAGAAATCTTTTCCCAGTTTTTGTATAATTATAAGACCTTTGCTTTCTTCATGCCAATTATGAATGAATAATAGCTCTTTATCCTTGACATTATCGAAAGTAAAATTAATATTTACCACGAAAAAAAGTGCAAAAATCTTATCACTTTGAGTTATAAAAGAAGAAATAAAATAAAAATAAAGAATTTGCATTCAGGCTACAAATGTAGACAGAATGTTCCCGCTTACGAGTTAGCACTAAAAAGTGTTTGAATTTCTTAAAAAATTCAATAATGATTTTAAAAATTCCAATCTGCAGAGTAAGGACTCGAAAGTATAAGTTATGTGTGATTTATTGTAGATGAACTGAACTGAATTCTTTTACTTCAATGCAAAAATGAAAACATTCCGTTCTTAATTAATATTAATTTAACATGTGATTTCTAGAAAATTAACAAAGCTGCGAAAAATGCAAATTTAGTTTATTTATTTGCCTTCATAACAACAACAGTTTTTTGTATTTAAGGGGACCCTTTAAACCTCCGAAAAATAGGGGGAAACTGCCAAATTCGATACATTATATCTCTAAAACAAAACATTTCAAAAACTAACTTTTTTTCTATAAAAATATCTATTCTTCCTGTTATTGTAGACACACTTTCAAATCTTAATATTGATATGTATTTATTTGGGAGGGTAATAAATACGGGTATAATTTTTCGAGAAAAAATGAGAGAGTCACCTTGCGCGCATGATTATGGATAAAATGTTGTTCTAAACACAATATTTTGGGCATCTAAGTAATCCAAACAGTCTGTTTAAGAAACTGAACCTCAATTTAATTGCTATATAAAATATAAATTAAACATTTAAGTTTAATTTCTATCTTATATAGCAATTTAAAATAAAAATGTTAAAAATTGTTAAAATTTCAACATTTCTAAACCCTCCAAAAACCTCTTTGGAGAAAATATGTACAAAACTGTGGTTATATTTGTAGAACATAGCACAATACATATTCAGTAAAGATTTTATGTAAATATATTCAATAGTTCTTGAGATATCGTGAGCGCAATATCAAGAAAACATATTTTGAGATATAGCGCTTTAAAGATACGGCCATTTTCAATGTTTATGTTGAATAGCTGATACATTTTCCTTCATAACTTTAATAATTATTGGAGTCTTTAACGAGTGTTGTTTTAAATTGTTTAAAAAAGCAGGAGAATAATATATATATATTTTATAAAATCAAAAACAAATGTCTCCTTAAAAATTCATTATTTTACCATTATTATTAATTGTTTTCAATTTAATGTGAACAATCTGTAAATAATCATTTGTCAGCAGAAATTCCTGCATGCTTGTTTAAAATATATATATAAAAAACTGAACAATTTTCTTTATTTCACTCTGTAGATGCAACGTTTCTATAAAACATATTACAGATTAAAATTTTATACACAAAAATTTCTGCTTACTCATTTAAAATAAAAACAAGCTGAAACATTTCTTCCATAATAATTTGAAGATAAAATACATCTATATAATAACCTGTTAATCATATCACGTAGAAAAATTTAGAGAAGAAAAAATTCCGAATAGTTGTTCAAATTAAAAGTAGATTCAAGTATTTCCTTTATTGTGATTTTCGGCTGCAATACACCATAAAACATTCTATGAAGCGCATTATATATTAAAATTTTTATTAAAAAATTCTGAATATTGTTTCAAATAAAAATAAATCTAACAATTTCCTACATAGTACTTTGTATCTGCAATGGTTTCATTACACAATCTATATCATATTTTAAAATTTTATAATCAGAAATTTCTGAATACTTGTTTAAAATAAATTTAACAAATAACTTCATTGTAGTTTGCAGTTACGTAAAGCTTCCAAAACGCAATCTATATTGTATATAAACACTTTAAATTTCTGTTTACTTGTTTCAATAAAAATGAGATTTGAAATAGAAAATAAACTAAATGACATCCTTCATCTTAAACTGAAGATCCATTTCTTAAATGAAGTCGCTTCAAATTACAAAATCAAATCGAGTGATTCGCGAAGCCTTTTTCGTTAGCGACTGAAGGAAATAGTCAGCGAAAATGGGCCAGAAAGTCTCCTTCCGAGATTAACAGGCGATGAAATCGATGTGCCCAATCCCGAGGGGGGACTATTCCGAAGGAGATATTCCTTGGGGAAGAGAAGGGTTTTTTTTCGATTTCGCCCTGAAATTTTCAGAAGGAACATAGTTGAGAGAAGTTCTTCATAATTTAGGATTAGGAGGTAGCTCCAACTGCAGTTTCAAGATTTTAATGTTTTATTTTCTTCAAATGGATTTTTTTCTCAGTCCAAGAAGTCAATTAATTTTATAAAAATCGTGATTAAAAATAATGTCAGTTCGATGCGACGGAATTGGAGTGAGGAATGCGTTGAAAACACAGACAAGAAAGGAAAGCAACTTCTTTCAGACTAAAAACAGAGGGATCTAACCCAGTTTGTTGTAAACGACTTTTTAAAAAATATAAACAAGTCTGACGTCATTTTGACGTATCGTACATTCGCGTGCTGAACTTTCTTTTAACCATGAGAGATGACATCAATTCCGCATCTCGTTCATTTGCATTTCAAGTGAAAGAAAAAACTATCGTTTTCTGACAACAAATAATTATTTCAATTTTTTTTTAACGAATTGCTTTTAAAACATAAAAAAAATCATAAAAAAGAAATATGTAATTATTTTTTTTGTCTCTAAAATGAATTTCTTTTGTCTCTAAATGCATTACAAAATGCATATTTTGAAGGAAAAAAATTGAGAAAAATGCAACTTTTATTTGATATTCAAAAAATATTAAACAGAAATATTATTATATAAAAATAATAATACACATTCCGTCATTTGTAGTTGTTCAATCCAACTTTTTTTCTTCTAAGTATACATTTCTAGACACATTTGTGCAACTTACAGACTTTTTCAGTAGACAGAAATTAAAATTTAGAAATTTACTTCTAATATATATACCCCTTTTGTTACCCCCCCGCTTTCTTAGAAAGCAGCATATATCTACTTATAATAATAGTTAATTTCCCTTTTTTTAAAGTGTTTTAGAACATGGGAAGAAAATTTCATGAAAATAAAGCATACGATTTGAGTTATATCTATATTATATAAAACGCTTATGCGTGGCGCAAAAAAAGGACCTTTATTTCTTTCTCCCCGTTGGCAACGATCAGTTTGTTTACCAATCTCAACCTGACGCCAAGCTTTTGCTTACGGATTACAGGACTTTTTTTTCGGATCGTCGACTGTTTTTTGAATTTATTTATTTAAAATGAACTCTTTGCGAACTTTTGAATATAATTTGCGTAGAAGAGAGCAGAGTGCAAGAGAATCCCTGGATGAAAGATTTCAGCGAAAATCGGCCAGAAATGCCGCCGATAGGCTTAGACGAGCCAGAGCCTTTTTTTCTGCTACTAATTGTGTGCACTATTTACTATGTGTAAAAATAAAAATTACAGAATAAAGACCAGAGAACTAATTATACTTCAGAAAAGTTCTCTTGCACACTGCTCTCGGAGAATGATTAAAGTTGCATACTGTTTGCAACGTGTATATATAGAGAGATTAGATTTTTTTGCCTCCGTGTTTGTACGGAAGGATGTGAATTACCACAAGCTGCTTATGGTGAATGATAATGTTGCATACTTTTTGATTTTCTGTGTAATATTTCATAAAAAAGAGTGCATATTTAAAATTTTGGTTAAAAAAGCAACGATTTTGTAAATTTTGAAAAAAAGCTATCTTATCTGTTTTAAAAAGCTAAAAGTAAATAATTATTATGGGTTTTAATTTTGAATAGTTAATTTGAGTATGTTTCAAGCCACTATTTCGTTAACTGTCCTTTTTTAGCTAAAATGTTGCAAGATGGTTTATATCTTTCTACGACAAGAGACGATCAAGAATTTTCTGAGATTTAAAACACAATTGACTGCACTGAGAAAAACACTATATTTTCCTTGACTAAATAATTGTTGGAATAAGCATGTATACATGTGGGAAAGCTTTTCTGAATTACATTCCATTGTATAGAGGGCATATTTGAAATTTTGGTGGAAAAAGCAATTTTTAAAAATTTATTTTGAAGATTTGGAAAAGGCTATCTTATCAGTTTTAAACTTAAAATTTTAGTGGAATGAAGTTATGTTGAAATAAACTTTTGAATAAATACTCAAAAGTGTATGCCAAGAAGTTTTAAATTTCTGATTGATGAAAACAATTTTGATTTTTAATCATCTTTGGATTATAAATATTACCTTTCAAATTTCTTTCTAACATTTACATATATATCTGTGCTACCAGAAGATTTTAATTGTAGAAACTGATGAAAAATTAATTTTAGGAGTTCGTGCAATTTCAAATAATTTAAATTTACTTTTATTAATTAATGTACTTATAATTTCCTAATACTAGCAGAAACGGATAACTGTACGGCAAGCGTGTGAAGCGAGCTGTTTTCACATAGTGATCCCGAAAGAATCACGTGATTCTTTGGTGTCGGTGAGCGGAGCGAGCAAGGGTGTTATATATATATATATATATAAAGATTTTATAACAACTGTGCTAGGACACCCAGTGTCTTCATGTAGCGAGCGAAGCGAGCAGGGTTTGCGTAGCAAGCCCCGGAGGATTGCAGCGCAATCCTCCTGGGGGTTGGCGAGCTTTAGCGAGCAGGGGGCAGAGCCCCCTAGTCATACTTATATAGCTGACGACGTGAAATGATCTCACTACCCCAAAACAAGCATTTGAAGTTTGACTTATTACTTTAGCATAAATAAATGCCCAAAACTTATTTTATAAAGTGGAAGATAAAAACTAATAAATTGTGCAGAATATATTTTGCAGGCTGAGAATCTGTAATATATATTCTATACAGTTATATAAAAATAAAAAATTGATCTTTTGATACAAATAGATCTAATTTAGGAGTCCATATTATTAAAACTTTTGTATCAAAAGTAAAAAAGTTATCGGATATAAAGCGGATTTTATCTATTAACCCTTTTACTTAATTATCTTTTAGAACAAAATACTTTCTTCAGATTGTGATACGTATCTACATTTTTTATTTAACGATCACATACCAAATTTCATGCATCAATTTTGTTGCGATTTTGAGTTAAAGGCGAGTAGACTGGTATTCCCAAATTTTTTCCCCCGCAAAATCTCGAGATTGAAATCTTACACCTTTACAATACTTTTCCTTTGCATGCCACGTATACGAGAAAGTAAAAAATTAGAGCTAATTCGCACCAGAATCCTGATCACTCTTTTGAAAATTCATGTATCGTCAATAAAATAAAATTCCTGGCATCATGCCAAATGGCGAAGGCAGATTCCGAAATAGTAGGCAGACCTAAGTAGAAGGCAGATAGAATTTAGGTACAATTCTTAGCCTGAAAGCGGAATGTAAGTTCCGAGACCAACTCAAAGTGTGTCTTGACAGATTTATTACTTCGAAAATTAATAAAAATATATTATTCAATTCATTGTAACCAAACTTTCACTAAAATCTTCCTTTTGCTTCATAGTATTTGGGAGCAAGATTTTAAGAAATTCTGCCGAGTCGTTTGGATTTAATTGCATCAGCTATAAAAAAAAACTTTGAAACTTTCTCACAAAAAAACATCTTCTTCGGAGAGTTGAACCTCGGGCCTATAAACTCGGCGTTGCGTATCTTACCAACCGAGCCAAAGGGTTTGTGATTTGCAGGTGTTTTTACTGTTCATTCAACTATCGCGTTTGGATTTCTATAGCGTACAAATTATTTTTGCATTTCAGTTTTATTTATATAGATTGTTTAGTCTTCTAGATGCATCAGCAGAAGAGCTTAAAACGTGAATGCCCAGTGGGAACAGAATTTTTAATTTATAAAAAATTACTATTTTATTAATTGCCACGAAACACTCACTAAAACTTTCCTTATGCTTCGCAGTATTTGTCAGAACAATTTGAAGAAAATCTATTCTGTAATTTGAATTTCTATTGCGCACAAAAAATGAGAGTTTAAGTTTTATTTATACAGATTAAATTACAAAATATTTTTTATCAGTTAGGCGATATATTACGAAAAAAAATGGAAACAAAATTTTTAAACACACATAAGGAAGAGATAATTTATTTAGACACTTTTATAAAACTATATTTGTGCTTTTTTTATTTAAGTTTAATTAAAACCATATCTATTTTAGCACTGAACTTTACAGCAATATATCTCAGTATTATATTTGTAAAACTACTATCTTTGCTCTTTAGCGATTAATATAGTTTCATAAATATTAGTTAAATCATTTACTTATTAAATTTTT
>BGPR01034824.1:0-16283 GCA_013235015.1 Araneus ventricosus
TTGTTTTTTCCCATTGCATAAATTTTCAGAATTTGAAAATGCATTCAGTCTTCTAATTTCAAATATCGAAATTGAGGACATGTAAGAGGACGCTTTTCGAGTTGACAGGACTTTGAAAAGAAGGATTGTTCTCAGTGAAGGAGGACGATTGATCACCTTAATATTATGACTTGGGCGCCGCTTACCCTGGCTACGGCACTGGTTGTGGTTGCACACATGACAAATTTCTAGTTTCGATGGAAGCGTTCCTATTTCTAGCTACGGTTCTGGTGCGGCGCCAAATTACAAATATAAAGTATGAATTCACAAGAAACGATGACCAGAAACTCGTAGTGCCATATATTATCGTAATTAGAGTTATCAGAAAAATTATTTTCATTAGTAGAAACGCAAAAGAGAGCTTCTGCTTATCAAAAAGCAAACTATTCAATATATGGTTTAGTTGAAAAACACCGCCCCTAAACGTAAGGAAAATGTTTAGTGCAGTATAGAATCAAACAGCATTGTCTACAAATATTTAAATTAATTATAGGTATGTAGGAAATTATAGGTATGTTTATCTATACTGCATATGTAATAGTTTTTTTAAGAAGAATTAATGCCCACAAATTTAGTATCGTTTTTAGATGCAGATTTTATCGAAGTAACTAATATAAGTTGCTTCAAATGGACCCAGAGTCTGATTAAGACCTCTGGAGGCCCTTAGGCAATGCAAGTTTTGGGAGCCAATTGTCGCCTTACAAACTACCGTCTTGTTGGAAGTTGGTCACATTGTTGATTCTAATTTATTATGTGTGTAAACAATTTTAAGTATCAAATTTTGGAAACATAACATTTAATTGCGACCCACTTTCAGGAGAGTTGGTTTCAGTATCTCCGGTTAAAAAAATTAAAAATTTAAATAATTTTAAACAAAATAGTAAAAAAATTATCAAAATTTTTCTACAGAACTAAATACTTAATAGGATCGGAGATTTCTTTTAATAATAAAGTAACATATTTTTCAGAATTATAAAACAATAGTACTATATTTATACGAACGATGAGACAAAACGATGTGATTTAAATTAATAACATTTTGCAAGTAATTTTTTGTAAATAATAACATTAGACATAATTTTCTTTTATTTCAGTTAAGTATTGAGGCAATGCAGCAAACCATGATGTTTCAAAATATAAGTGAAAACCAGCTGTAGTATATTTATAAAATTCTACTAATAAGAAAGACGAATGTGTATGCGTTTGATTTGAAACCGCTGGATCTAGAGCTATTACGTTTTACTCAAACATACTATAGTGGTTTTGGGGAATGTGTACTTTAGGGCCATTTTTTAAAATCTTTATTAATTAAAGATTAATGTAAAGTGGCATTTTTGCTTGATGACTTCGGAAAATATTATATCGAAAAGATTATTCCTGTACCAAATAAAATTTTATCTTTTCTATGATACCAAATTCGTTGCGGTACAGTTTTTTCTCTAATTTTAACATCGTTTAACCTACTTTAATAGTTGAAAGGTAGGAGGAATATTATCGTCCTAACCGTTTGAAAATATATATTATATAATTACGGATGGCGATGAAACCTCAAAAGCAAGGGAAAATAGAATCCCATTTTTTCCCTTAGATCCTTAAGTGGTATTATTAATACTAATTTGAGTTTACCAGCCCGGATATAAAATTCCAAGCTTTAAATAAATTACTAGACGTACTAGCAGAGGAATCGAAGAAATACGAATCTCAAAAAGTATATATTTAAAACAGTTTGTATTAAAATAGTGGTGAAACTTTAATAAACACATCTACGAACATCTAAAAATTATCATTGGAAAATGAATAAATATGTGAATGATTCTTATTCACGTCCTTTCAAGAAATACATACTAAATTATTTCGGAAGATAATTATCAGTTTCAAACCGGTGTTAACTCTACAATAATTGCGCTCTTTTCCATTGATGGATAATTGATGTATTGTGTGCAAGGTAGTTTCCTTTATAACAAAATATAATTGTGTAGCAAGACAGCCCTATTAGCACAAAATGATTAACAAAATTCATACGATATCATTACAATGTTGGGCGGCATTCAGAATATCGTAGCAACATCGTGGAGATATTATAAAATATCTTTCGTTAATAGAGAGTTGAAAGTTTAGCAAATGAAATTGCAAGAATATGAAAATAACAAGGTGACCAATTTTTTTACGATGAAAAGGAGTACACAAGTAAATTGAAGAAAAAAGATGTTGTAAATAAAATAAACATTTTTTCATTGAAATAGTAATACAAAATGAATTCTAATATGATGAATTTATAACACAACCTTATCTAACATTTAAAATTGCATTTATGCTTACCAGAAAATTAATTAGTACTTAAATGATTACTTTTTCATTGAATGAATATTTTTCTCAATAAATCATCTTCTAACATTATACTGGAAATATATGAACAAGAAATTGTATAGAATCTGACGGAAAATACTGGAACCAGACTTTCAACATTCAATTTTGATTTTTCACAGGTCCAAAAATTATTAGATAATTGAAAAAATCTCTTTCAACTGTTGCATTAGTTCCAAGGCAGCACAAATTAAGTTGAAAAAGAATTTAAAACAATTTACATGGAATTTGCTAATTTTTGAAAAGGATGAATATTTCGACCATTTCTTATCAATTTCAATGTGTTTTTTTTTCCATTGCATAAATTTTCAGAATTAGAAAATACATTCCGTCTTCTAATTTCAAATTTCGAAATTGAGGACATGTAAGAGGACGCTTTTCGAGTTGACAGGACTTTCAAAAGAAGGACTGTCCTCCTTAAAGGAGGACGATTGGTTACCTTAATATTATGACCTGGCCGCCTCTTACACTGGCTATGGCAGTGGTTGTGGTTGCACATATGTCAAATTTCTAGTTGCAACGGAAGCGTTCCAATTTCTAGCTATGGTTCTGGTGGGGCGCTAAATTACTCTAAGCCAGGTCTCTCAAATTTGTTAAGATGACCCCTAATAAAGCATATCTCGCCCTTGTATTCAACTGCATTTTGTGGTCTTTCACGGAACATCCCACATGCTCTTTTTTCATGTTTATGTAATTGTTTTTACATGTTTTTTTAGCTTGACGTCTTTCATATTTCTAAAGGAGGAATTTTATAATCTAATTTCCACTCACTTCTTAAAATTATAGAGTTCTTAAATACCTTACAGATGTGGATTTCTGATGACAATACAATATTTTAAACTTTTCGGAATTTGATTGCAAATGAATCGGTTGATTTTTATCTAGTTTTGAATAAATTTGAGCGGCAGCATGTGGTAGTGAATTTTAGAAAAATTTGTTATAAAGTTCCATAATATATACAATAATGAATTTTGAACTATATTAAAGACTGAAAATCAGAAAATAATTAGTGTAAAAAGTTTTCAAAATCATGATTTTATTAGTTTGATAAAATGCAGAAAATAATTAATTTTATCCAAATCTGAAGTTCGAAGCAAAAATCACAAAAACTGGGGTATTGAAAACTATATAATCAGAATAAAATAATAAAACTAAGTCCCATAAGCTGTAAATGATTCAAACGCTTGCTCTCTCCCTATCTGCACAGAAACTTTAAAATCCGCAAGAGCAGTTCTAACCTGCATGTCACTTGCCTATCGTGCAGATAACTATATAAAAATATCTAATGATATGATTATTCTGCACAGAAGCAGCTGCTCTTCACAAGTATCTGTTCCTACTGTGCTCCAGCAGCAACATCTAGATGGACTTTCACACACGCACTGGTCTGCTTCAGACAACAGCAACAGATAATCAATTCCCAGAACTGAATTAAATCAGTGTCACCAACGTACCATTTCCGTGGATTAGAACACCTTCAGGGACCATGGGCCCCAAAATTACTCGCTTCACCTTTTCAAAATTAATTCTCAATGAATATCAAAATTTAGAATCAATTTCTGATCGCATAATAGCATAGACTCGCAACTGCCTACAGATGGCGATGAACCTCATCAAAATACTTTCAAACAGATGAAACTGAAGAAAAGAAGATCAATGAAATGATAAATTATTAAATATATTAAATAAAGGATGATAACATAAGCATCAAGGTTAATATAAAAATTACATTTTGAGAAAAGATAAAAAGTAACAATAAATGGAAAAGAACCGGTACAAATGATTTAGTCATAGTAAATTTAAGCTTTATAAAGAGAAATTTCGAACTAATCCCTGTTAGCCAAAATATTTAACGATAATTCCAGAACTTTCTTCGATATTGTGAGTAACGTACAACATCGTAAAAATCTCGAATGAATATCGTAGAAAATTTTGTGCTAATAGGAACTCTTTGAATGGAACTAGAAGAAATATTTGATATATAAAAGATAAAGCTTTTAAAAGTGATAACCGCTTGACAGAATATCCCCTTTAAAACCGATACCAAGAAAAGATACTATAACCGTTCTATTTTTTAGCTCTTAGTTGTGGCTTTTCGTTCAATAAAAATAAACAATAATAAAAATTATGTTTGCATTGGGCAGATATAGGAGATGCATATCAGTGACTAAATTCTTGATCAGCGAGGACAAAAAATGTTGGATTGGTCTGCTGAGGCAACACATACTTCTGTAGGCACAACAAGATATACAGCACGCATTTCTAAACATATTATCCAAGCTCTGCCTTTTTTCCTTTCATGCGTAATTCAGACAACTATCGAGAAAGAACACTCATCTTTTGAAGCCTGAAAATTATAACCCTCACTTGATGTCTGACTAATGGATAAAAGTTTCTGCTAATGTCAGAACATACCACACTTTTGTTAGGTGGTGCCTGCCCCACTTGACATTAAATTTTTATTTCCACAAAGCCATAACTGCATCACTATTCTCCACATATACTGGTTTAGGTGAGATGAAATGAGAAAAGTCCAGAAAATACTTTTAATGTTTTGTCATATGAGCAGATGCTTCACTGCCTGCAATCCATACTTCACTTTCTTGAACTCCTTCTACAGTACACACAAAAGCCTCACTTTCAAATTTAGATTTGTTTCCTTTCCTCTTATCCCTTTAAGACCGAACATATTTTCATCCATAAATTTATTTTCTTTTTAGTTTATAGGTCGCCTTGGATCCTACTGGTACTGTAAAAAATAATTTTAAAAATTTAGCATTTCCCCCAAACTCAGGACCGCACTTGTACAATCGCGCGGGTTAGGCTTTATCTGTGTCAGCGAGAACCCGTACAATCGTGTGCGTTAGACCTTTCTTTGTCAATGTGAACCCGTACGATCATGAAAGTTAGGCATTATCTATGTAAGCTTCACCTAATTTATATTTTCATTGTTTAGTTTTCATTCAATATTAATTACTCAAAGAAACAAATATTTAAGCATCGTAATAAACAATTTATAATGTATAAGAAAAAAGATATTTGTAAATAAGGAAATTACAATTTTAATGACATTTTTTTTAAATGAAAATATTTGAAACAAATCTTTGTTTTTGATAAACATAAATATGCCTCACATTTCTCACACCGAGTTTTAGACATGCTTTCTTCTGAAATAAGGGATACTCCTGTATTTTAGAAGATAAATTAAACTTCACGGATCATGTAATATCTGGTTATTGGCTTTCCATTCTTTCGTGCACAATAGAAATTTCAGCGCCTTCACGAGATGTCGGATGGCCTCTTCAGTCCCCTGCCTCTTTTGAAAATTTACCTGTATTTCCTCCGTCAATATCTATTGTGTGCAAATTCTTTTCCTATACTGATTATATTCCAGGAAGGACCACTCATTGTTCCCCACTATCATTAGGACTGGCGGTATTTGTAGTTGTACATACGTGATCGCTGATCCTAGCGTCAGTTTTGACGGCTTTTCTACCTAGTTTCTTTGTCCGAACAGGAAAATTACAAACACGTGTACTGACACCAAATTCTTCTTGCTTCTCCAATAGTAAACTAAGGAGGATGATAGGATTTCAATGATAGAGGAAAATACAAGTGTGGAACTTTCTGTGAGTAGTCTCCATTGTTACGAAGCTTTCAAAGAGATCCTTCAAAATACTTTGAAAGAGTTAGTCACATTTGAGTACTGATACGGTAAAAACGACAATGCGATTTGCGGAAGTTTCTCGAGGAATACTGAAGACCATTGGAGGCGGCGGGACATATTTCATGAAACTCTCTTGAAAAAGGTAAAAGCAGAAAAAAATTATTTATATGTAAAATATCTCAGTTGTAGGTGATAGGAAATGAACCATGCATTTTTTAAGTTTAAATTTTTTTTTTCTTAATATAGTACCCATTTCTAGTCATAAGGCCGTTACTTAGTGACGCAGTCGAAAGAAAACACCGATGTGTGCATAGGATCACGCGAGAAGACAATACAGAAAGGAAGTCGATTTTCGAACAGTGAGCTCAACGTGCGGGTAAACAAATATTACTCCTAAAGAGTAATTATATTAACTCTTAACTAACATATTTTCCTATTTTTTCATTTCTTTCAACATTAAATTAACAATTGGTATCTAAGCAATTAAATATGTGGTAATAATTAGCTAACAGATTTAACGCGATTTTAATTGAAATATGAATGTCTCTGCCGTCATTTGAGAAAAATAGATACTGCTGATATTCTGGAAGCTAGAGCAGTCGTTACTTTCGGGCATTTATTAAATACAACTCTCCAGGAAGCAGAAATGCTAGCTAATGTCTAACCCGCACGATCGTGCGGGTTCAGTCTTAAAGGGTTATAGTCCTTAGCAATATGACTTGGCTTCCGACAGTTGTAACATTTCCTCTCAGGTTTCTATATCACTTTTTTCTTGGTAACAACCAGGGCTGTGTAATCTATCGATTTCGAAGGCAGACGCATTTTTATCAGTCGAATTCTCTCAATCAACGTATTTACTGATATCTCTTCATTTGGAATAGATTCCCACACACTTTTGAATTCAAAGTATTCTGATGGTAGAGTTGACATCATTAACAGGAGATTTGGCAATGTTATTGATTTAACTCATCATTTAATTCATTACAATTTCTTTGCAATTTTGCAACGAGACTTACTATGTCACCTTCCAGTTCTTTCTCGGTACGAAACAACTGCTCCATCAAACGATCAAGGCGTTGGCAGAGCTCTCGTTCATAAACTGAGAGCATCATCTCGCACACACTTTTAGGAATGTTGAATATTGCTGCCAACTCAATATTTCTATTGCTTATGTTGCCCACAAGAATTAGTTGCGAAAGGGAGTCGACTTTAACGAAAGCTTTCTGCCAATGAGAAGTGGCAGAAATCAGTTCAGATGAAGAATCAGCCTTTAAGCTAGGACACTCGCGATCTCCAGTTAGATTCAATGAATCAAAGATAATTTGTAAAAAAAACTAACTTTTTTATAAAAAAAATTTGAAATTTTTTCCATCTTTTTACTAAATTTAAAACTCGCACTTTAAAGAAAACTATATCGCCTTTTTCTTAATGTTGAAATTTTAACGTTCATAAACAAAATTAAACCTAAAAAGCAGTCAATGTTTGTTGAAGAACAATAAATTACATTTTTCCCATTTTAAAAGTTATTACTTTTGAACCCTAATTTCATAATTTATTCTACTAGCAAAACGTAGTTATTAGCGAAAATCGCTCTCTCTTGATTTCAAATCATATTTTCAACACAAAATTTAAAAAATTAATGAAATCCAGAAAACAGTTTAAAATAAATCGTATACACGATCTATTAGCGCACTCTATCTTCTTCTCTCAGAGTCTAGCTGGCTGAGTGGTTAGGACGACAGGTTTAGGAAGCGAGATGTTGGGGGTTCGAATTCCAGGTTGTTTTCACACTCTGTTTTTGCTATAGTTCGTAATGAGTTTGACGTCGCAACCTAGTGACAAGTTTGTACGTGGTGAATAACTCGTTTGCGTCAACTTGTTTCAAGGTTGCAGTCTTGCCGTGTCAAATTTATTGCAAGCTTGCAGATTTGCAGAGCAACTTTGCTGCAAACTAAAATTGCTATCTGGGATGTGGCTGGCTAGAATGACAATTGCCGATCATTCGAGGCGCACATCACTATGGTTGCCATTTGGCACCCTTTGATTTCTCAGACACAGCATATACATATAAAATGAAGTTATCACTTAACTTTTTCAGTGGGGCTTTTTTTATATACTCTTTAAAGGTAATTTTTTTGAAAGCGACCAGAAATATATTTTTACTCATCACTTTACATTGGATACATTTTGAATCTTCTGCAATAAAAAAAAGAATATTCAGCTATAAATTTAAAAATGTTTATATGCATATTTCAGCGATTTACTAAATATAAAAAAATCTATAAGGCAGCAAAAATCAACGTAACGGAAAAACGCCAATTTCAACTAATCTTTATATTATAAAGATTTAAAAAATGGTTCCGAAGAACACATTCTCTCACCAACACTGTAGTATGTTTGCCTAAAATTTCGTAGCTCTAGATCCAGTGGTCTGCCATGGCGAATTCAAACGCATACACATTCGTCTTTCTTATTAGTAGAAATGTATAAATATGTTACAGCTGTTTTTTAACTAAATTTTTAAAACATCATGGTTTGTTGTATTGCCTCAATACTTAACTGAAATAAAAGGAAAATTATGTTTAATGTTGTTATTTACGTGGCAAAAAGTAGAAATTTTGTTTTTCATTTCTTGCAAATTTTTATAAATTTAAATCTCATCGTTTTCCCCCCGGATCCTTCATTTGATCCGGATGATTTAAGAAAATGTTAAAGTTGCAATACGCGAAACTAAATGTTCAAAGATTGGATTATTATTTAGTGTCCGATACGACACGTATCGTATACGGTACAGAGAAAATGGAACCGAAGTCCGTTTCTGGGATTCGATAAACCACAGTAAACTGAGGGCGTGGAAGTTCAACATACAGAAACTTTGAATGTCCAAAACGAAATAGTAAAAGTTGCCGTCTGCGATTATGATGTGTTGTGTAAAGCCTATAAAATGATTGCAGAGACTCGAATGCAGAAACAGTTTAATGTGAATTAGAAAAATTCTTTAATTCTTGTTTTAAATGAGAGAAAATGTTTTAGCAACACATTCGTTAAATATCTCTCGATTTGGTATGAAATGTATAACATTGTTTTGTTTTACAATCTCTGTGGAAACTGTAGTCTTCTACGAGATTTCTGCTTTTTCTTGCATTTGTTCTAAGGTGACCAACCATTCCTTCTTTAAAAAGGAGAGTCCTTCTGTTTGTAAGTTATGTCCTTCCTGGAAAAGTGTTCTCATGCGTATTTTTTATGCATTTATCATATTATAGTGTACTCTGTATTATTGTTGCAATGAATGAAATATTTCTTTTATTCACAATATTTTTTCTTTAATTTAGCATGTCCTCCTAATCAATCAACAATGCTGTCCTCCTTTTTATTGCGAAAAGGTATGTCACCTTACAAATAAGATTTCTTCGCCCCGTCATCATCAATGACTTGTAACTGCCACCCGAGCCATTGTGTTTTTTGCACCTCCTCATTATATTTGACTTTAAAAAGTAACATAAACGCAATAACAATTGTCACCAAGGTCAGTGGTAGCAAGAATAAGTGTCACCCGGAAAATAAGATAATAATATTTTTTTATCCCTGTCGTTATGACTGGCTTAACAAGCGTAAATGGTTCTAGGGTGCTACTCTACGCTCCATTATCATATTTTGTTTTTAAAATGTAAGAATCGTAGTAATTTGTTGCGGTTATTACCATATTATTTATAAGTAGTGTAATTTTTAATTAAAAGTTTGACGTGGTGCAAAGATTATGAAGATCGTATTAACTGCTTATATGTTTAAAAAGACCGTAGTATATTAAACTGAAAATAATATAATAACTTTTTAGAGAGGAGAAGGGCTCAGAATTTGTTTTGGCCTAAGATGTAGAAATTTGTATATCCAGCCCTGGAAGTTAGCTTCTTTATAAAACAGATAGAAGTTACCTACTTTAATATTGAGGAAACCTGGTAATTTCTATTATTACTTGCATAGTTAAGGATTCTCTCACTGATTTCTGCACGAATATTTTTAAAACTGATATATGTATTTATGTAATATCATAAAATCGAAGGATTTCTAGTACCGAATCACCTCTTAAATTTAACTTTGCATTGTAATGCACTGCGTTCAGGGGCTTTGTTTGATTCTTCTGTTAAATGTTAAAATTGTTAGATAGTTTACCTCTGATATGTGATGGGAAGATTATAGAGAAAAAGAACTAGGCTATTGACTTTCTCCCAGACTCTCAACTGAGAATGCCACATAACGCTTGGTGAGAAGTGACCGCCCATAGTCATTTTCCAACCAGGTGTTTCCGATTGGCCTCAATAAAAACACTAAAAGCTTTGAAAAATGCAATATCCAGATGTGGTTAGTCGTTAATTAACGTCACTTAGTAATTATCCGAGGCTACAGAAATCCTGGCAACAAAATCCTCATCAGAATCTGTAAGAGTTCCGTTATAGATGAGATTTTTCACATGGCCTAGAGTTAAGATTCTTGTTAAATTAGATTTTGATGACCTCTCCGACTCCGAAAAACCCTCTAGCACTTCGACGTTTAGGTTCAGATTAATATAAATTTAGGTGTGCTTTTCCACATTTTAAAATGTCTACCAAATGTTTTGAAACACGCTGTACGCATTAAAATAAGGTTTCCCTTCAGCAGAGTTTGAGAGGATAATTTTGTTCTTCAGATTATGTTATAAATTTGAATTCGTAGTATTGATGCTTAATCGTACTTGGTTAGAAAAACAAAACTGACTTTACAATTTTATACAAATTCGTTTAATAACTATTTTAATTACTATATTTTCATTTAATTCATACATTCAGTTTCTCGCCAAATCTGGTATAGGTAAGTTTATATTATTATATTTTTATTTCATTCATAAAATCAATACCCAGGAGAGCCGATTCAACTTTCTGGTTTCAGAATGCAGGTTGAATCTCAGGGAGGAATGATTGCTTCGGTGGCAATTTTATTTATTAAATTTGATGAACTAAATTTATTAATTCATTAATTTTATTTATTAAAATTTAAAAATTAAATTTATTAATTCGTCTATTTTATTTATTAAATATTATGAATTAAATTTATTAATTCGTCAGTTTTATTTATTAATTTTTATCAATGACACAGGTCAAACTTCCGCACAAAACCAGAGGGAGGACCTTGGACCCACAGCGTCAGATTGAACGAGCACCAGGTACACAAATAGGGGGATCTTTAGTGTAATCAAATTTCGAACCCGGAACCCACCAGCCACCTTACCACTGGGTCACAGTGGCCCATGCGCTTCTGGAGACAAAATTGCTCAGATAATCAGGAATTGCGTTAGAAACCGTCTACCGGGGAGCCGGGACTGCCCGACAGGGGTCACTACCTGCTGTACGAGAGGAGGGGTGTGATGAAGTTGGTCTTAAATCTTCGAAAGGTCTTTATTTATCTACTAGTTACATACGCCTTTGCGTGAGCAGGATACAAAAATTTTCCCTAACGTGGAGGGGATAATCCCGACAGGGGGCCCAACTGATCCTCCCCGCTGTCGCAACCCCTCCAGATAATAGTATGACACAGTAACATGCATAAACACATTATAATTTACTATACCATTCAAGTACAGTGATAATTACTGGAAAGAAAGCATTCGAATTCAGATAATTACTGTACTGATGTAAATTTGAGTTTCCTATCCTAGTTTCGTTTACAATTATTTGAGGAATGTTATTTACATTATAGGAATTTCGATTTTTATAGGTCTCTCATTATTTCAATAATCTATGACATATTTTCTAAAATGTATTTTAAACGATTAAACTGAAACGTAACTTTTTTAAAAAGAACAAGAATAGATCGAAAAAAGATTATAAAGGTAGTAAAAAAATTATTAAGTAACATTAAACAGAAAATACAAAAGGTAATTAAGAGTCATATTTGTCGATCACTTTTCTACATAATCACCAAACCTATTTAGGCATATATCTGAACGCAGGAATAACTTGTTTAAACAGGCTTGGCAGAAATCACGTCCTATTCATTGAGTCAGTTCTCGATAATACGTTCCCTGGACTATGAGTAGATGGAAACTTGTGAAGGGGAACGAATGTGTGGGGAGCAAGGAAACACGATTTGTTCGTCAACATTTAATTTTAACTTTTATAATTCGATAATACTAATAATTTAATAATTCTGAGAAACGGATATTTAAAAGTCAATTTGTTAATACTGATGAAAGAAAAGATTTGTGTAAATAATTCGAATTCAAAATAAAAGAAAAGAAAGAAAGAGAGAGAGAGAATCATAGTTTTGCATGCTGATAGTTTTTTTTTTCAGTTTAGCTCTATCTAATCTTTAATTTTTCTGTTTCCGTGAAAGTTTTTTCAGGGTTTCTACAAAAAGATTCTTGTTATTAAAATTTAAAGAAGATTATCTGTTATTTGTTTAATGGTTTTTGCGTATGTATCACATTTTTTATATTGCTATGATAAATATTAATCTCATTATTCACACAACTTCACATGCCTGTCTTGAAGCAGCAAGGGGGCTGTTCTAAGGTGGACCTCGTAATTTGAACTGAGGTCACATGAAAAAGATGGCATCTGAGCTGGCATCTAGGACCACTAGGTGCGATTTAATGTGCAACAGGTTCCATACACGGATGAGGGGCTTCAATAGATTCGGGTTTGGAATCTGGAACACTCTGGCTGCGAAGCGGAGACCTTACCTCTCGGCCACTACGACTCTTTCACTTGGTAGTGGCGATATACTTAATTGCAATTTTGTTAATACTAATTACAGCAGACTCCGGATTTCAATTTTGTTTATGCTGATAAAAACAGATTTATAACTGAAATTTTTTCAATACTGATGAAGTCAAACTTTTAATATTAATTTTATAAATACTGATAAAAAACAAATATTTGTGTAAATAATTCGCATTGAAAACAGTGCGTATGTGTGAGAGCGATATTATCACAGTGTTCAATGTTGAGAGTTGCTTTTCCTGTTTAGTTCCCTCTAATTTTATATTTCTCTTTTTTAGAATGTGTGCTTCTTCCGCGACTCTTCCCAAGTGGTTCATGTTTAAACAAATTGACTACTATCTACGTTCTGGAGAGTAAAATGTAATATATATCATTTCCGGTACCTTTTTTAATGTAACTCTATTAATTTAATGTGTTTGTTTTGTAAATATGGGGATTAAAATTTGTGTATTATATAGGCATTCAATATTGTTCATTGATTGGTTAAAGATTGAAAACATAACTTTGTTAGATTGGGATTTCATGGGACAAAGAAAGTACCTCCTCGAGAGAGAAATGATAATACCTGTTATCCTGTAAACAATTTTGTCTCCAAAATGAATGACAGGGTTGGATAAATATTTAAAGACTGTGATGAAGATCTTAGATTTTTTGTGGGTAGCCCATTCAAGGAAAGTTATATATTTTTACTTTAGTCGCCAACATTATCGCATTCCGTTTATTATATTTGCTTTGTTTAACAAGTTACTATGGATTCCTAAACTCCTAAACAATTTTCACCAAGCACTTCGTCGCTTAACAAGCATCATCACATATCTGAATTTTTTGAAATTTCAAAGAGGAAAATTCAAATAAATTTTTCGCAACCAATGAAGAATACAGGGTGATTGAAAACTGGAGGAACAAACTTCTGGGAGGGGTGTGGTACACATAGAAGACTCCGAATCACATAGCAATGCAGGGTCGGATATGCATTCCTAATGAGATAGAGGGATTGTTAGGAGCTGTCGCAGGAAAACCGTCGACAGCCTCCCGCCGAGGTGTTAGGATGGAAAATAGGAATTCAACAAGATCTGAAATTGACATTTAAAGAGCATAAGCGTAAAATAAGTCATGACTTTCTATATAATGAAAGTTCCCGATGTTTCGTAACGTGGGCACCGCATGGAATCTCGGGCGTTTTGAAATACCCCGGACATCCTTCGGACGTTCTCGGTAACCACGAACATGCGCAATTTCAAAATGCCCCTATAACTTCTGATAGGCCGGAGGGTAAACAAAAATGCAGGAATGACAAGCCAATAATAACAAGCTCTCAATCGTGGAAAACTATAAATGATAAGAACCAGACACGTTGCCAGAAAACTTCGGGCAGATTCATTATTAAAAAAGTCATGACTTGTTTTACGCTTATGCTCTTTAAATGTAAATTTGCGATCACGAAGAATACTTATTTTCTATCCTAACACCTCGGCGGGTGGCTGTCGTCGGTTTTCCTGTGACAGCCCCCTAACAACTTCCTATCTAGTTAGGATTGCATTTCCGTCTCTGCATTGCTATGTGATCCCGAGTCTTCTAGGTGTACCCCACCCTCCCAGGAGTTTGTTCTTCCAGTTTTTAATCACCCTGTATATCTGAATTTTTTCAACATGTGCTATGAACATGAGACCATATGTTCCAACCAGTCGTGAAAAAAATTATAAATATTCGATATTGGTTACAAGAAATACATTTGAAACTTCCTCTTTGAAAGATGAAAAAATTGAGATAGGTGGTGTAGCTTAGGAAGATTTAAAGGACTGAAGAATTTCTTTCAAAATAATATAGTTAAGTATTGCGTAAACTGATTTCCCTTAGAATCATTCACATCTGTATTCATTTTCCAAAGACAAATTTTAGATGTCGATAGACATATTTATTAAAGTTTTACCACTAATTTAGTACGAATTTTTTTTATTTATAATTTCTTAAACTTACAATTAATACTGTACGGCTAAGGTCTGAATTAGATACTTTTTAAAGCCTGGAAATTTATATCCAGGCTGGTAAACAAAAATTAGAATTTAAGTTCTCATATGAAGGACAATGAGATTTTTTCTTGTTTTCAGGTTTTATCGCAATCCGTTAAATCGATTAGATGATAGACGTATTTATTAAATTTTTACCACTCTTTTAAAATAAAAATATATTATTTGAAATTTTTTGCTCTTTAAATACAAAGCTACATATGTTTTGTGTTGGTTATTTATTTTTTTCAAGCTTGGAATTTTAAATTCAAGCTGATAAACAGAAATTAGAAATAAAGTTCTCACTAGAAGAATCAAGGGTAAAAGGCGATGAGATATTTTCTTGTTTTGAGGTTTTCTTTAAATCGATAGACGTATTTTTATGATATGTATTTCGAAACGGTTAGGACGGTAATATTCCTCAGGATTATATTTTTCAAATATTGAATTCAGGCAAACGATGTTAAAATCAGAAAAAAAATTGTATGGCATCTAAATTGGTATGATGGAAAAGATAATTTTTTTTCGGAAACAAAAATCAATTTCGGGGTATAATATTCTCCAAAGTTATCAACCAAAAACAGAAAATTCACTTACTCTTTAATTAATAAAGATAAAAAAAATGGTCCCAAATCACATTCTCCCACCACCTCTGTAGTATGTTCATACAAAATTTCATAGCTCTAAATCTAGCTGTCTGCCCTCGCGAATTCAAACACACTCACAATAATCTTTCTTATTAGTAGAGATAGATAATATGCTACAGCTATCTTTAACTAAATTTCTGAGATATCATAGTTGGAAATATTGCTTCAAAACGAATTAAAATAAATGAAAATCCTATTTAATGTTATTAGTTGGGTGGCAAAAACTAGAATGATTGCTTTTCGTTTCTTGCAAAATTTAAAGAATTTGAACCTCATCAATTTTCCTTCGGACCCTTCATTTGATCCGGTTGAATTATTAAAACGTGAAAGTAGCTATACTAGATTGCTATTATTATTTATGATTGGATTATTATTAAGTACTCGATACGCTACATATCGTATACCGAACAGAGAAAAGGGAACAGAAGGAAGGAAAAATATACATTTTTGGAAAAAAACCCCAAAATTTCATACAAATCAAGAATTTTAATATCAAGACCACATACCAAATTTCATTATTTATCTTGTAACGTTTTTGAGGTATAATGTTCTAATGCACACAGGCACGCAAAGAGACAGATTTTCTCTGGGTGGATTTCGCCCCAAATTTGAAAAAGGTCTATAATTTAGTTGTTAACACGACATACAGAATTTCATTCAACTAGTTCTTTCTGTATCTCCATCATCGTTGATTGAGGAAAAATTATAGATTTGTACGAAATTTTGGTTCTTTTCCTAAAAATGTATATTTTTCCTTCACTATAGGACGAAGTTAAACACAAAGCGTACCATAATATGCTACTAT
>BGPR01034825.1:0-16282 GCA_013235015.1 Araneus ventricosus
CATATATGGCTATTTTTCGTCGGGCTTTGTACCTTTTTCCACGACTGTATGTGTATAAATAAAAATAAACGCTCTCTTCATGAATTCTTCGATCTGCGACATTTTTTTGGCCTCCCAGAAGTAGATGTGAAATGTAAACAAAAATTGCAAGAAATGAAAGATTCTACAACAGACGAACAATATCTTCACTTTAAAAGAAGAAGGGTACGAAATATAAGTGGTAACCCATCCAGATGAAAATTTGAATATTTCTTAGAGAAGCTTAATTTCAGAGAAAGATTTTCTATTCATTGAAGGAGAAAAAATGCACAACAGATATATGCAAATTCTGTTTGGATGAAGATTTTTCGAAATATGTCATTCGCTTAATCGAGAGTGGAGAACAGTTAAATCGAAAAAATTTTTCTGTTAAGTTCAAGATAAATGCAATAAAAGAACTGCCGCCTAAAACAACTCAAAGATGCTAGATTGAAGTAACGAGTCTTAGTTCCTCGTATAACAGTGCTATCTACATTACCATCTGCAAACAGCAGGTGTCAACGGTAAAGATCGTAGGAACTAATTAAAAGGAAACTAAACTTAATTTTAAAGAAATAAAAATAATTACATTGTCCTTTACAAGTCAATTATATTTTGTAAGCTAATGATGCATTATAGATTTATTTCCGTGATATTTGCAGTTCTATCTTTCCGTTACCGAATTTACGAGTTTACGTTAGTTTAAACAGAAACTAAGTGGTTCCTTTACCTCAACATATATTAAGTACTAGCTGTTACCCGCGACTTCGTGCGCGAAGAATTTGAATTATTCTTTTTTATAATTCACGAATGTAAATGTTTTGTTGCATTTGGAAAGGGGAAAGTAAAAGTTCTGACGGTTGATAATACTTAATTCGATGGCTGACAGGAGTGAACTGTACATGTATGCTGATATAGTTATGTAAATTGTTTATCTATGCTAATATACTTTTGTATACCACGTTATTTGCGCGGATGTAGAGGTTGTGTGGGCTGTACACACGTGAACAGGCCACATATAGTTGCCCATGGTAAAAATATGGTTTTTTCAAATGTACGCTTGCCACTTTCAGTGTCAGGCCCTGAGCCTCGCAAATGATATTTTTAAAGGGATTTGTTACCTTTTTAACTGAGATGATAAATCCTTCGGTGTTATCGGAAGGCGTGGAATTTAAACACTCTCTCTTCTCCCTATATCAGTCATAACAGTAGCTTTCACGACGTATGTACTTAGGTGTGTAATTTGTAACCGTGTGCCATTGCGCAGTCTCGGTATATCGAGGTTACGTATTAGTAGTACTGGCATACCGACGCCCCTGACAATTCTAAGATCTTGAAGAGCTCGACAGAATATGATGTTCCTTGTTAATGCCCATTACCGTATCTACAGAAGGATATTCTGTAATATCTCACTGTGAAAATTAAACAAAACATCGAGAGAATAATTCACTAACGTCATTGGATCACTGTGTAACCGTATTAATAGCTGTAAATGCTACCACAACAGGAAAACGGAAGTGTAAAGTCTCCTTTGTTGGTTATGGTCTGAGAAAGCAATATTTTCTTATATTAACTTTAACACTGGCAAAAGCCCGCGCGCGAAAGAGTAATTTGGGTTGAATTTATTTCTATAAGAATAAAAATTATTGTTAGATATCACGTTAAAAATATTTTTAAACCTTTATAGCAATTAGAGAAAACATTTCATCGCAATGGAATTAATAGCATTAAAAAGATCATTTTCTGGTCTTTAAAATGGTATAAAAATAATTGTTGTCTAATAAAGATTTCGGAAGTTATTGGCAAAAAACGTCTAAGCATTAGGCTTAAAAGAGGCTAATGTTCGTTAATTAATTAAATATCTCAAGAACTAATTAACTCTGAAAGTTGAAAATAGCACGTTTGACCTAACTACCGTTGACCGTTTAGGAGGAGTTCTTGTGACCGACCGATCGACCGACAGACAGACAGATACATGTAATTTCTGCCTTATTTTATAGATATTTATAAACATAATCAAAATTTTCAGAAATAAAGATAAATTAGTTCAAAGTCTAACCGTTTCCTAGCAGCGAAGTAGGTATAAATTTGCGTTATTTCAAAATCGTCTGCACGTAAAAAATTATTAAACTTTAAAAAATGTATAAAAATTGAAGGAAAAATGTCACAGAAATAAAATTAATATCATTGAAAAGGTAGAACTTTTAACTTTAAGATGGTATAAAAGTCATTTTTATCGAAAAATTTGTTCCGAAGTTACAGCGGAAAAAATGATCACGTGATAGTTGTTTTTAAATATCATTTATTCCACATGTTTTCTCATTCTTGAAGGATCACGTGACAGTTGATTGAAAAATAAAATAATCTTCATCGAGAATCGCTGAGTCTTTGTTAATTATTTATTTGTTGTCTGTAGTCAAAAATAATTAATTTAACGTGATTTCACCTAGCCTATGTCCGTTCTTTGGTTTCAAGCTACAACTCTGCCAATTTTCATCCAAATCAGTTTTGTAGTTTGGTCGTGAAAGCTTAACAGACAGACACACTTTCGCATTTATTATATTACTAGCTGTTACCCGCGACTTCGTGCGCGAAGAATTTGAATTATTCTTTTTTTTAATTCACGAATGTAAATGTTTTGTTGCATTTTGAAAGGGGAAATGAAAAGTTCTGATGGTTGATAATACTTAATTGGACGGCTGACAGGAGTGTACTGTACATGTATGCTGATATAGTTATGTAAATTGTTTATCTATGATGATATACTTTTGTGTACCACGTTATTTGCACGGATGTAGAGGTTGTGTGGGCTGTACACACGTGAACAGGAATGTTCTGTCAATCAAGCAATGATAATAAAACAAATATATTGTTCTTGATTTAAAATAAACATATATTCAAACAACATGTATCGTATTATTGTCTAAATTGTAATTGAAGAGTATGTTAGCTGAAAAAAAAATCTAATTCATCTTTATATATTACATATTCTTGCTTATATTTACATATTCATTGCATTATTTTTCAAAGATATCAAGTCTATTCTGTTTAAACGTATCTTATTTATCTCTTAATATGATATTGTTGTCAAAGCGTGGAAAACATAGGCCTTCTTTCTTATTGTTTAGTGTTCGGACCAAATTGACACGAACGTTACACATGCATATTAAATGCGAACATAACAGCAGGGTTAAATCACAGTATTGGAACACATCGGAAACATCAAGACTAGATAAAAAAAATAAAAAGGATATTATATAAATGTAATATGAAATAATAAATATTATGTATCAAATCAAGGGAAATATGTCTCTTATTACAAAAGCGAGAACAGAAGTAAATTAGTATATTATACAGATATAAGCTGAAAGTAAAGTTTTTTCTCTTCTTTCCTGAAGAAAAATATAAGTGGAAAAATCACATGAGCTGATTTGCTATTTACAAGACAATCAGATTTTTTAAACATTAGAAAAGAAAATAATATGTTAGGACTTACACTTACGTAATAAATATTTTGTCAATATGTCTGATATATCTGATGCGTGATCTTAACTGAGCTTAAAAAATATTCTATAATACACAGACTGAATGCAAAAGTATAATATAATTGAATATAATAAAAGTATAGTAAAAAGAAGCTTTTTGTACAGCCACGGAGAAAATGATCCGCTAGCATTATTCTTGTGTCACTCATACTGTACTGAAACAAAAGGTACTAATTTACAGGAAACAGTACCTACTAAAAATTTCATGTCTAAAGTTTCATCATCTACATATTTATAATTGCGCAAACTTCTACATTTAGAAAGTGAACACATACTTGAGAGAGAATTTCAAAACTACACCAATTTTTATGGTAGGATAACTAATTTTCTTATTCTAGCTATATAGATTCCGAAATTATGAGCAAATAAACTATTTCCCTATCGTTAAAGCAAAATTAGTGATTTTTATTGATATCTTGAGAAATAATGTAGTTTTTGGGCTACAGTTTTTTGTTGTAATAGCACTGTTAGTTTTGGTGTTAAAATAATTTTGAGCACATGAAATGTTTATATAAAAATTAATACTTATACTTTTCCCAATAGGAAACTTATAAATTTAAACATTATAGATGCAAAAGGCTATTTTATAAGCCCATGGAAAAGTTTAGTTTATTCGTACGAGTAGTTTTGAAGCTACATTATTTTTTATTATTATTTTCACTGCAAAATGATGCACCTCTGGGGGGGGGGAGGGGAGTGCATTATGCATTTCGAAGGAGTAACATTTTTTTTCATTTAGTATTGCGATGTATATTGGATATATAGAACAATTCTCTCTAGATAATCGTTGTTGGTTATGAATATGTCTTAAAAAAAATCACTATTTAATCATATTCGTTTCGGTCGAGATCCAAGAATGTGAAAATAGAGTAAAAAAACTTTTTTCCATTGCGCTTTGTTTTATAAAGAAACTCAATATAGAAAAACGGTTTGAGGTTGCAGCAAAAATAAATCAGCAATTATCAATAATACATCATCAAACTGAAATAGATATAAGAAGATTACAAATAATTAGGTATTGAAAAATAATATTTGAATAAAAATAAATTTTATTTGAATATATTGAATGAATTCGAGTAGTTTCCAATCCATTTTATTTTTTAAAATTTTAATTAATAAAGGGCTTGAAAATTATATAGTTCAACATAGGATGTTCGCCTGTGTTTCCAGTTAATATTAAAATGATATTACGAAATTCGCCCGGTGGATTTACCATGAAAGAAATTCAACAAGCAGGACGACGCCTTATTCCACGAATATTAAGGGAAACAAGAAGAATAAGTAACAATAAAACTGCTCTTGCAGAAATTAGCAACACAAGTTAGCAAATCACTAATAAAAATACTATAAACTGCTTTAAGCGTCTAATATCTGAACAATTCGCAATGCAAACAGAAATCGAAAGAGGTTTAAAATTCTAAAGATATTCGCTAGATTCAGCACCTCCGGGTATTTATAGCTTTTCTACTTTGCGTGGCATGAAATGGAATTCTCTAGAAATATCTCCATATCTTTGCTCTTAGTACAGATAAGGCCATAATTCTTGCATTTTCTAGAACCTTCATTTTGTAACCAAAGTATCGAAATGTGTTTCGAATTCGCCAAATAGTCCCTAATTGGTTGTCTTCCAATATTAATCTCTGATGAATAATTTTTCTGACCACAAGAATTACAAGGCAAGGGAAACGAATTTGCAGATTCGTTAACAATAGTGGTGAAGCATTTCGCTGACTTCATTAATATGCGAAGATTTTGATAATACGAATACAATACAGTGACAAACATAACCAAGAAAATAAATTGGAAAAAGGAAAAATCAGAATAATTCATCAATTTCTGAAATTTTATTTAATTACTAACATTTCTTTTCTCTCTCACTTCTGAACTTCATCTCTTTTATTTGATTATTTCCACTCATACAAAAATAAATCGATGTGAATACTTGCGCATTATTAAAAGTTTAAAGTTTCATGATCAAAACTGATTGAACCGTAGAATATTTTATTTCCTTGTGTAGTGTCACCTTCTGTTTCAATATAAGATGGATGATGGTAGTACAACACACAGTGGGTCCTTATTTCCCAAGACAGCACATTTGAATAGATTGATTTTAAAAGGGGACTTCTCACATTTTAAAAATTTTACAGAAAAAAAGAATAGTCTCTAAACGGCATCGAAATTAGACCCCATGATATTTCTTATAAAATTAACAGTAAAAAATGAACCTATTGACGACAACCGAAAATATTACAATGATTAATTTTTGGAAAATTTTAAATTAAAATTTTTAAGAAGACACCTTTTAACATCAAACAGATAAACGTTTTAGAATTTCAAGGAAATAATGATTATATTGTCAGGTATATCAATGAAACTTAACTAAAATTCAAAATGTATTTATTTGTCAGTAAATTTAAATTTAAAGATTGAAAATGAGATAAAATTTATATTTTATATGTTTTTAAGTAAAACTCAGATTTACATATAAATAAACAATTTCAGAAAAAAATGATTAGAAGCCAGAAATATCAGGGAAACTCAAATAAAATTCAAAAGTAATTTTTTGCAAGTATATTTAAATTTGAAGAATCAAATAAAATTTTTAAGTTATTCCTTTTTAAGTAAAATCCATATTTTAAACAAAAAATATTTAAAGGGGAAATGAATATAAAGCCTGAAATATCAGTGAAACTCAAATAAAATTTAAAACTTATTAGTTTCGAAATAAATATAAAATTGAAAAGGTTCTGCTTTTTAAGTAAATTTTGATTTTAAAAAAATCAGGGACAAATGATTATAAAGCCAGAAAAATTAAATAAAATTTAAAATTTGTTTATTTCTCAGTAAATTTGAATTAAAACACGAATAAAATAAAATATATTTTATTTTTTGTTTGTTTTTTTCAGCAAAATTAAGACTTTAAAACAAAAAAATTAAAAAATAAAATATGTGGTGTAAATGAATTTTAGTCCTGCCACATTAAGATCTTCTGGATAGGTTGGGATCTCTTGCCAAAAGGGATATAGTTCTTCTGGAATGCAGTTCATAGTTTTTCCGATATCATAGGATCAATAGGCAATCTTAAATTTATTTCTATCTTTCTCAAACGAAATTTTTGTACCCTTATGCCATTAATACCTTTGCTGCGTGTAGCATTCGGGAGTTAGAGCTGGCTTACTTGAAATGAGCCAAAGAATGAGTTAATTTTCAGAAATATAAGACGTTAGATTTTGTTCTTTTGCCATTTTTCTCCATGAAGGTCATCGCTCAAGTATTTTTTTGGTAACATGTATACTGGTCATCTGGTGTTGGACAGAAAAATTGGAGTTAAAATGGGTCCTTTGCGCAGAAGTCCCCTTCTAACATCATGCGGAAACTTTAATGCTTTACTACAACATGGCTGCGAAAGGTAGAATTTCAAGTTTCCCACTAAGCGATGCAACTACCTTCATCGAATCAAAAACGCAAAAGAATTAATTTCGGTCATGTCTGCAGAAGTCCCATTTTAAAATCCAACGATACATTTAAGGAATAATGAAATAGATCTCGCATCATAACTTATTCTGCTTCCTACTAATGTACGGGAAGCAGTCGCAAACAAGATAAAACCTGTTGCCGATTTCTCGCGTCGATGTCGTCTAAAGTAAATATAAGACTTCATAAAGAATGAAAACACGAAAGTAAAGTGGTATTTTACGAGATATTGAGCAAACATTTTTAGAAGCCATAAGCGTAACTAAATTAGTTAATGGAAATGGCTTGTCCTTTAAAAGTCGATTAAAATTTGGAGCAGAAAATAATGCGTTAAGATTTGCACTCATCAAATAATGACATGATTCTTATATATGTTCTTCATTTAACACAGGTAAGATGTTAGCGGAATTTGAAACCTTATTCCTTTAGACATGGGATGATTTCAACATAACATCTATATTACCAAAAGAAATGAATTAATTTGACCAGTTGAGACCCGGCGTTTCCTAGTCATTTTCTTATTAATGTGCTATGGAAGAAAGGAAAGGCATGAACTTAATTAACTATCATAACTTTTTATTAATGTTGTTATTGATTAGATGTGTTATTGAGTGCAAATTAATTATGCAATAATTTAGATATCACCAACACAATTATTTACTTCCATTTGATTATACAGGGAACTGGAATTCATGTTTTTCCTGAAATGTTAGGTTCAATTTCGGGAACATTTCTATTTTTAGGAATTTTAGGCCTTAAAAGTTTACATAAAATGTCTCATTAACACTCAAACGTATGAAAATGTGTCAAAAGGAGGAATGACAGATTCAAAAATTTGAGTAATTTCTTTCCTTAATGTAAAAAAAAATAATTAGAGAAGATAAATCAACTTTGGCAAATGATTTTTAAAATATTTTTGTAAACAATTTTTTAGTCTAACAACGACCCGAAAAATAAACAAATGCTTAGGGAGACGGTTCTTGAAAATGATAATAAAGTTGCCCAAGTGAAAAATATGATGATCTGGAATTATCTCCGGACTACCGAAAAGACTGCTTTAATGACTTATTAATCGTGAAGGATAAGACATGCCGAACTCGGCAAAGAGCAAAGAATATTCCGTGATGTGAAAGGTGGGCATCAACGTGTCATCAATCCAGCAAAAAGAAAATAAAGATAATATTATATTCTTTAGAGATATTAATCGCTGTTCACTTGATCTTACTTTTTATGTTTTACAAGAAATTCGATGATAAAGAGAACAAAGAAATTTCATCTATCAGTTCTGTGAACAGTAGACCTCGAGTCCCCTCCTTACAAGCAAAAATATGTTCTGAACTGCGTTGCAGTCTTTGAAGGTATAGCCCTTTTTTTAATATGAATTATTTACACAGGTGTCAGACTTTACCATTGTTCTCAAAGTTAGAATTCAAAAAAAATCTGCTTTTATCAGTATTTGTAAAATTGAAATTAAATGTCTGCTTTTATCAATATTGACAAAATTACAATTAAATGTTTGATTTGATCAGTATTAACAAATTTATAATTAAATATCTCTCCATTATCAAAATAACTCAAATGCTTTATTGGTGCCCAAACATTGAAAACATTGATCGGAAAAGAATGTTGAGTTCTACAGTTGTAGGAATAGATGTGCAGAGTCAAATAACTAGTAGCTCACCATGCAGTAATTTAACGTCATTTTTATTGATGATGCACACAGAATATTAAGTTAGAGATATAAAATGACGCATAGTCGGTAAGTCACGTAATTATCACGTAATTAATCAGATTCATTTGAACAGCACCTGATTTATGAATGGCGCAATACCATGCAAGGTGGCTACACCCACTCAAGAGATTCCATATCAGATTATGAGGGGTAAATGGGTAGATGTTGTAATTATCCCAACAAAGGACACCATCTTAAAACGGAATAAAAAATATATAACTCAGTAATTTTTAATGAGTTGAAGGAAATTCCGTGCCGAATTTGAAGAAATTCGAGGAACGCGTTTGGCCCTCAATGCCTAACAAATAAATTTACAGTCAAACTCTAAATGCCTTACCTCGCTCGGTCTATGATTTTACCTCTCACAGTACATACCATTTTTAAGCAGTTTTGGTTACATGTAACTAAAATTTTAACTATGTGCAACGCAATATGGCTGAGAGAGAGTAAGATTGGGATTTTGTGACATATAACGTCAACAATCAAAACAAGTTAAATCTCGATGGGAGTTGTGGTCTACTAAAATTCAATAGTAACTTCTATCAAACTGAGTAACTTTCAAACAAACATTGATTCCATTGCATAGTTTTAGTGGATCAAGATTTCGTTATAATATATTCCAACATCCATCTTTAAACGTAAGATGATATGATAGTAATCCTGCGTGATCAAGGTAATTTAGAAATACTGTTTGAAATTGACTGCCCCATTAGGTTCAAGACAGTACCAGAAGATATGCACTTACTAACACTCAGGTTTCGCAGCAACTAATTGATTGTTTATTTCACACATATTTTCGATTTCAATGGTTTGGTTGATAATTCATGGAATCTTTTTTCTTCAAATATTAAAAATTCACATATTCTCTATATCACAAAGGCAAATTCACAAAAGCATACATTAAACACACTGCCAAAATGTTTCACATTGTTTGAAAGAGAACTTACTGCACCACAAGGTAGTGCATCTCGATTTTTTATTTTTCTTGTTTTATTTATTGTTTTAATTGTAATTAACTGTTCTTTTAAGGTAAAATGGATTATTATTCATTTTAATGATCAGAATGGTAAGATGACAAAACTGATTATTTTCGGCGACGAGCAAAGATCTCTATACCCACACATACAGCATTTATTTGGGTAAATCAGGTTCTTCACCTACACTTGTCTGACTATCAAAGAAGTACTTTACCATCGATTCACCATAACACTGCGGTCTAAAATGAACCAGATATCGAGCCCCCAAGGACATGGAAAAGTGAAGGAAGGGCAAAACTGAGCCTTGACAGAACATTGGGAAACTGATAAGATGACAGAACTGAGGATTTTCGACGACGAGCAAAGAGCTCGAGACCCACACATGCAGCATATATTTGGGTAAGTCAACTTTTTCACCTACACTCGTCTGACTATGAAAGAAATACTCTAGCATCGATTCAATACAACATTGAGGACTAAAAGGAACCATATATCGTAGCCCCAAGGACATGAAAAGTGAAGGAATGTGATTGAAATTATAATTTTCCTGTTTATCTATATTTTTGTTTTGAGATGAGAATGAGGTATTGACATAACCGCAAACTGAAGGTTAAAATTGTTTCTCGAAATGAATGCTACGTTGGTTAAAGCGCAGCATTTTATGCTAACATACATATACTATATATATAGCATTCATTAGCTTTAATTTTGCTTTCCTATAAACATCACTAAGAAGATAGTATTGAATATTATTTGAAGTGTGACTTGCAATTTATTTACCAATGATTTCCCTTGTTAAATTTTAGAACTTTACCTTATTTCACTATGGAGTTAGGTTTCAGACATTCAATTTGGGGAGCTTATCAAAATAGAGATATTAGCAGAAAATTATTAAAAATAAAAAAGTCCAAAAAGAACATATAGTTATTAAATATGATTTTAATTATAATTGTGATTTTGTAACTAAAAAAATAGTTCACTTTTTAATGTTTATCATGAAGAAGATAATCATTCCGAGAAAGGGTTAAAGAATAAATATAATTTCAATAAAATACAAGATGTTACTAGACAGGATATGCAAAATAATTATGTTTGTGATACTAAAGAATTGTATTCCTCTGATGAAAATCATATCACTTCAGAAACATATGAGATTAGGATATTCCGGAATTCTAAATATAACAAAATATTTGATTCTACTGCTCCTCACTATAAAAAGAATATTTCAAAATATATCGAAAATGATTACAAAGCCAACACAAAATTTAAAGATAATCCTACTAAATTTGAGTATTTAGATAAATTAAAATTCCAGAAATGTAAATATAAAAAAAGTAAAACCTGCATTATGGTAAATGGAAAAAATTTAATAATAATTCGAGTTATATATTTTATAATTTTGTATTTTTCTCAGGTAGAGGATAGGGTGTTACTGATTCTCCTTACAAAGGGGCTGAATGATAACGTTCCTATGCAATATTTAAATTATTTCAAAATGTGCTCTAAAAAGATTTACCCTTCTTGCAAACATTTGACCTGTTATCGATCATGATACTACTTTTATCATTTTTGGCTGGAGCTTCATTTATAAACCATGTTTTAACAGTTATATATCTAGAATTTTCTCTATCGAACCAAACGCAAGCAAACAGAAATAACTCTTATCATTTTTTCTGTCGAGGAAATTATATAAATGAATGAAACCCAATGAGATCAATATATTAAGTATCAAGACTTTTCGAAAACTTCTTCCACACCCAAAAGAATATATTATCATTACAGACGGTCTTAGTTCATCACGCAAATGAATTAAGGATAAATCCTCAATCCAGAAGAAATGCAAAAAAGATCCTGTTCGGAAAATGAATATTTATAACGAATAACAATTTTCCTCGAGCAACAAAACAAATGAATCCCTTGTGAGCTTAATGAACATTCATTAAACTCCATTATTCTAAAACTTCTTCCTGCTTAAATTGTATTAATAAATTCACCCAGAAAACTACATTCAGAATCATATACAAATGAATGAGTCATTAGATAATAGATCTCAGTTCTAATGAGAAACAGAATGCTTATTTATTATTACAGAAGCAAATGAAGGCTTTTTTTATAACGAGTATAGGAATTTGGTTGATGTGTTAATTAGGAGAAGAGAGAAATGAATAAATGAACAATTTGATTTCATTCGAGAGTTTGATTGAAAATCATGGATTACCTTCAGTTCGAATAAATGAATAAATAATGAGAGGTGATTTTTTGCAACATTGAATTTATAACTGTTTCGGTAAATGATTTTGTAACTTCTTATAAATTTGTTTCTTTTTTTTCCTCCCTGTTCTGTTTGGAATTTGCATTTGCATATTTTAATTTAAAACTTCCTTCAACTCTTTATTGAGTGTACTTGTATTGTACTTGTCTGTGCACAAGGAGTTTTTCTGAAGAGAACGCAAAAAATGGCTAAAAGTATGTAATTCGGAAAATATTTCAAAAGGTTTAGAACGTAAAGCTCCGTAAAAACTGTCAGGAAAAATCCTTTGTCATGGCATATCAAATACGAAAAATGCCACTCTCAGGAAAAGTCGCATTTCCATATTTCCCGGTGCAGTCGCTTCAGGTTATCCAAATATAATAAAATCCAAAATAAAAAAAACGAAAAAGAAATGAAACATTTTTACAAAATTGAATCACACTCCTTGCTGAAAGAGTGAAGAGGAATTCCAGAAATTAAGTAGACCTTCCGATCCAACGTATATATCGAAATAACAATGGCAGGATACGTTTTGTGGAAAGCCATATTTTAATCAGAAGTTATATTTTCAACATATATCGTAGCTGGAAAGGGCTTATTCAAGTTGAGGAACAGCAAGTTTGAAACTGTAATATCTTTTCAAACGTCTAAATTATATCTTTCTATATTTATTGTAACATAATTTTATGAAGATTCTGAATTTATGTTGCGTGAAAAATAAAAAGAGATTGAACATAGGTTCGAGTGAGAAAGACAAGTTTGAGTTAAGTATGTAATAAAAAGTGTAAATAAAAAGCAAATCAGATATTTTAAATTTTCAAAAATTTATTTATTTAAATTTGTATGTAAGGAATGTAACTTGTAGTTACATATGCTGTGCAGTTTATTTAAGACTATGTCTTTTAGAGCTTTCTTAAGATTAAACCTGAAATAAAAATTGTTTTCCTTATTATTTTTGAAGAGTATCCGTTCCTGAATATCTCTATACTTTTCTTGACATGGAGTCAGTATGTCTAATATTTTGAATCCCATCATTATTAATGAACCTAATTTTCAAAATAAAAACATAAAACTGCTGTGCTTAAAAACGTCTTTCCGAAATGAAACACATTTACAATTATTAATGTGTGAAACAGTTTTTAAAATTAACATCTTAGTTCAGTGATTAGATTGAAATATATAGGAATTGAAAGAAAAGGTGTATCTTATCATGCCTTGATGTCATATTCCTGCTTATCACTACTTAATATAAATCATAAATCTCGAGATTTTTGTAGATGTGTAAATAAGAAAATTTCTTTGGAGAGCAAAATTTTAATCATTTAATCTAATATCGTAATTATTTAAGGAAGAAATACCATGAACTATCATCTACATAAACTGGAGTCATATATTCTTGGAGTTAGACCTATTTTCATTCAAAGCCATATTGTTTATCACTGAATATAAACTAAAATTTATTTTAGCTCTTATGAAATGATATCATTACTCTATTCTGTCCACATTTCTCTGCATATAAACTCTTTAGACTTTCACATTTAAAGGATTTATTTATTAAAAATGAGTCCGTAAATCTCGTGTTCAATCTAAAAATAAAAACAGCTCTATTTTGAACCTAAAATTGCCTGATACTTCGACTATCAGCTGATGTAAACTCTGAAAACAATAAATCTTCTGACATCGAAGTTCATCTGTGAATCCCGTGGATCCTGTATAGACATTTAATCAATATTAACCATTTATTGTCTAATGTCACATACAAAAATGAAGAAAGTAGTGGATGACTGAATTGTTAGTGGATGCGCGCAGTGGATTCAGTGTAAAATAGACGAAGCTTGTAGTGGCGATAAATTTATTAAGAAGAAAATCGCTTCAAGTCATAGGGAAGTCAGTATCCCCTATACCGCCAATGTTGAATTGGCCATTTTCTATGTATCTTTTCTCACAATCTATTATAGATACATGTTTGAGATTTTTCTACAGTTTAAGTAGACATTTATCTATATACTGAAGTGAAAACCTTACATAAATATAGCTTGGTTATCTAAGAAAAATTAACTGCATGTCATTCTGACTTTTTCCAAAAATGCCGTCTCCTAACGTGAGATCAGAAAACAATTCACATCACTATATGCATTTATATGTTTATAATAGGTGGTAAAAATTCCAAGAGCATATATAAAATAGATTTTGAGAAAAAGGTACACGTAGTTTTAAAAATACAATTTTGAGATAATATAAGTTAAATGTAAAAATATTGTGTTACATTAATCTATATGATTTTTTAAAGTTCATTTTAACTTATTTTTAATATGAACATTAGAAAAAGACTTCTATAGTTAGATAGGTCTTGAAATAGAGTTTTCAAGCATATAGAAAACAAAAAATCGAATTTTGAAAGTATATCGGGTACTGACTCCCCTTAAAGTAAAAACATTTGCAGAAAACCACAGATCTCCGAACCGCAAAACTGTCTCAGACCAAGTAGATTCTCAAAGCAAGTTGAAGTAGCATAATACACCATAAATAACGTAATGACACATTTATATATTCTTACTAGAATTGAACACAAACTCGATTTATGAAAATATCTCGTTGTATTAGAGTGGCAAGAAGTTAATCTGAAACCTTGTTGTCACAGGAAGTAGAAGATTTTTTTTATCAGATTGGGATATCGATGTTTAAAAGTTTACTCTAATCTGCTAAATTAAAATTTTAATTTTTTAAAGTTCACTTAACATTTTTTCTAATATATATTCAATAACTTTTTTCAGATCCATTCGTGTGTATTTATTTAGTTCTGTATATAGAACGATTATACAGAATGCGTGGGGAATGGAATTTTTACTTCCAGGTTATGAAAATCTGCAATATGTAACATTATATTCATTTGGCAATAAATGCTGCACCGAGGGGCTGGGGAGGAGCTTCGTGCCTTGCCTGAGAGCTGAGCTGAAGATTCTCCGCAAGCTGTTTAAGGCTCTATGCTTTAAAGGAGAGTCGGTCGGCGTGGGTTATGGTTTTGGTTTAGTGCACACCTTTTATATGTAATGCAAATTGATCGTATTTTTATTTAAAAAGAAATTTATTACTTTCTCATTTCAAGAGTCATCATTTTCAGCCGATGACCTTTACTGGTGATTAACCTCTGCTGCTTTATTTTTCGATAGTTTTGTCCCTTTTCTCTTTGTTTTCCTTCATGGAAGTCAGAAGCAGAGAAAATATTTTATAGGTTCTGTACGAGTTCCTTTTTAAATTTGGATTCTTGTTTCGCAGTTAGATATATTTAAAAAGAACTTGAATGAAAGAATTACAGAATAAATATTCTCAATGTATTTCATTTTAATTTTTTGTGTACAATGCAATTAAAGGAAAAAATATCGCAATCGCCAAATCGAGATTTTGATAATTCTTCATCAATTGCTTGAGTAAAAAATAAAGCTTTTTTAGTATAAGGTTTGAAAAATTGTCTGTTTCAATGTATTTGAACACAATAATTCAAAAACACAGTAAGCTATGTGACTAGAACCAGAAAACTGAATCACCCCTACCCTGCCGTATCCTGCGGGTGCTCTGAATGACAGCCGCTTCAATAGCTCGAGTACTGAGGACGGAATGCTACTAGCCATCATCGGCCACTGCCCTACCCCTCCAGTAGGTGGTACGAGCTATCAATGGAGCGAGGATCCCCCCATTTGTATGACTTAATTGGAAGCGAGTACCTTCTTACCTATCAGGCGGCCACTCATATCCGGGTACTCTTGGTGCCCACCCAGGGGGAGAGCACGTTGGATAAATCAAACTATATATCTGGATCTAGTTTTGAACCCAAATCGCCTGCGCATTAGGTGTCTATTTGTTTATACCTGTGGATGTTAACTGATTTGTTCATAAAAGCAAAGAGCTACAGAAATAAAATATGACATGTAATATTTACATCAAAATAGTAGATTTGTTTTCAATTGTGAATCAAATCTCTCAACTGGGAAAGAATTTTCAAGATAGATTTTCCATTTAAGAAATGTTAAATTTTGTCAATATCTGACTGATTTCCATGCGATCTGATCAAATTTCCGTGTGTATTTTTCTATTACACATTTTTTAAACTTCACTCGTTCATATAAAGAAAGCTATTTATCAGGACATTTAGCCATTTATATTTTTGCAGATATGTATGAGAGGTAAATCGTTAGCATTGGGAACAAGTCATTCGAGTTATTTTTAAAATATTCAGTTTCATTTTAAAATATCGGCTCATTTGAAGCCATTCAAACGATCCATTAAC
>BGPR01034826.1:0-16282 GCA_013235015.1 Araneus ventricosus
TCATTGTACTTCGTTCAGTTACGTATTACTCTCCTCATTCTATTTATAAGTTCGAAAACGTATTCGGTCACGGAGATTCCGATTCCTGTGGGTTTACCCAATGTTCATGCAATAGTACTTCAGGCGTCCTTAAATTTTCCGTGTACTAACTCCGCGGGGCTAAATCCTCAAAAAATACAAAGCAGAACTTAAGAATCTAATTTATCCAAATCTCTTTTAAATTAACAGGATTACTTTCTTCTCTGGATCAAGCCAGTGCTCATATAACAATCTCATATTTGCTTCGAAGATCAAGTAACCAGGAGGTCGTTTTCGACATCCAAATGGTAACAGTCCATAAATGTTAAACCCAGATGGCTCACGTTTTATATTGCTTTCAGTACTAAGCATATCCTTTTAACTCAGTTTCTTTCTTTCATGAGAACGAGGTAACATGCAATTACCATTGCAATGCAGTTCATCTACCTATCAATCTTTCTGATCCGACTTCAAAACCCAGTTCATTTTTATCAGATGATAGCTCATTGATTAATCTACTTCATGAAACTGTGTGGTATGGCATTTGCCAAATTTGTCCTGAATTTCAGGCAATCGGTTTTGTCTAACTCAATCCTATCATTGCGATTATTTTCTTTCCACTGAATTCTCCTTTTTGATAAAAGGGTGTTTTTTTAATCTCATCATCAATCTCTCATTGGGTCTTTCCACATTCAAAGGATTCACTGATTTACTGACTATATCATTCGAATTCTCAGTTTGAGTTTCTTTAACACTTATGTCCAGAATTTAAACCGTTATTAATTTTGCTTTTTCCCACTTTCTCCTTTTCCCAACTTGACTTCAAATTAGTACAGTTATTTTGTTCGGACGCGAACGTTTCTGAACTTGACCTTCAATAAACTCAAGAGTGTCCCCTACTGCCTGCAGCCTTGCTTGCCCGGTGGGAGAGGCAATTCTTCTCCCTACGATGATAGGATTTCCCTCCTGGACCGGTCTCTGGGGAGGGTTTTTTTTATAACGGCGCTAGCCTCCACTTCTTTTCAATTTCTGACCTCTTGTCACTACGGCATTAGAAAGTCTAATCTTTTTTAACTCAAATTCTCGCTCCTGTCTCTCAGCGCCTCGGCCTTCCGTTGCGTTTTTTTAATTCAGCGGCTTCAGCTTCCTTTGTTTAACGATGTCCTCAGGCAACCCCTTACAAACTCTCTCCATCTAGGGACCTGATCTTTTTTATAAATGTCTATCTTTTATCGTAGGGCTGGAGATTCTCAATCCCATGATCATGTCAATGCAATCTAACTCTTCCTTACGTGTTTTATAAAAAGCCATGTTTAAACTCCAGCCGTTTCACAACTTATATTCCTAATGCTAAAGACACAATTATGGATCACTAATTAACAATTTCTAATGCTAAATTTACACTGACCAAATTCATAAAATTGACTACTTATTTTGCAATAACATTTTTTTAAAACTCTACAATTTTGCATCGCTGGATACATTTAAGATTTTTCCTAATTTCAATGTGAAATTCAATACTATAATTCAAGAAACAATTTTTAGCTATAAAATTCAGAAATTTACATCAGGTTCAAACAATTTAAAATTGGTAACAACTTCCTTACTTCTACGGTATAATACTCAGTATTCGAAAAATATACCAATGGATCTCTGCCTAGAACTTCGAACTTTTCTCCAAGAAAAACATATCTCTTCCCGTAGACAATTTACCATTAATTTTTAGTTACTGATTAAATTTAGAATTATTTAGATCAGAAATTGCTAATAATTTTTTAGCGAAACAAATTAATTAGCTACCTATTCGGACTCAACTTTACGATCAAAAATATTCTAACATAACTTTAAAGTATCGAAGAGTTAAATAATGCACACTTCGGCTCAACCTTAAAATCAAATATTACACAATATTGCCTAAACAATAACTGCCTCAAGAATAGAAAAATCAACTTCGTGGCGTAGTACGAGCCTGAGTGAGGGGCACAGTCTCCGAACACCATGTAAGGAAAAAAAGTTCACTAAAAGTCCTAGCGCTATTCTACGCTTGCTACAGTTCAAGAATTCGTTTCTCTTTCGTTAGTTCTTCAGGCGAAGTCTGTGGTCGATTCACTCGACGCTCTTCGAATGAAAGAAAAATTCAGTCTCTTTGAAGACAACAGGATCAGAACACAGTCAGGAACTCCTCTGTGGAGTGATCGAATCACTCTGACGCTCTTCGATGAAGAAAAAAATTCAATCTTAGAAACGTGGATCAAAACACGAGTCCAGAACTCCTGTGAGTGAGGTCCACTCAGCTCTTCCGAAATGAGAAAAAATTCAGTCTCTTTGAGACAACGGATCCAAAACACGAGGTCCAGGAACTGCCTCTCTGCTAGGTAGAGGTCACTCGAAGCTCAATAATTTTTCAATGCAGGTTAGTCTGGTAGTCGATCACTTCCCATGCCACATTTTTTTATATATAATATATAGCTGAACGTCACGGCCGATGGCCGCAGGTTTGATTCAGGCAAATTCGAGGCGTTTTCAGACAGGAAGTAGTCTTTCCAATTTATTTACAGCTAACATACATATACATTTTATAATAGACATTTCAAATTAGAATGTTTATCTGCAAAAATCAATAAAAATGACCTCGAAGGAGGAACTGTAACTCTTGTCGAGTAGTTAAGTAATTTCTAGAACCAACCTGCACTACGTTGGAAAAACAATTAAGTTCGGAGTTCAATGTAAACTCCTCGAGATGAGCCGGACCGGGTCACCTTCCGTAAATCAGAACTCACCATCCCTGATGGGAGATGCATCTCGATTCAAGCAAAACTTGACGCTCACCAGCGTAGGTGAAGTCAACTCTCAACTCCTCCCGACAAGCGAAATCGCCCGTTTATGTCACTGATCCGGGTCCTCATTAGCCAGGTGACATTCCTTTCTACCCACTCAAAGTCCACATTTATGTCTCCCTCGTTAGCACTTTTCTACAAGGTAAATGTTATCCATCGTCCATCAAATCCACTTCTACTTTGAATTGACCAACTCCCTTCATGTAGGGACGCCCGGCAATCAAAGCTTTTTAGGACCCTGTGGTCTTGTCTGGTCTCCAGAATTATCGTCGGTCTGCGGACGCTTTAGGCCTCTCCCGCTAAACTTTGTTAGAACACACCTGCACAGAGAAGCATTGTCATTCCTCAGATTACCGACACTAGTCGAAGAATGTTGTGTTATATTTCACCTGCAACCCTAAATCATCGTTTCTTACAGCTCTCCTAAATCATAGTTGTTATTTGACCACTTTGTTACAACAGCGGTGAAATTTTAAATAAATATGTATTACGAATTAGTAACGAAACCAAGATGGCTAACAATTGAAAATTTATTGTTTAAAGTTAATGTTGTAAAAAATTGTTGTCAAGAATAAAGAACTAAATATTTTTAAATCCAAAATATAAAGAATACAAATATTATATAACTTATAATTTCCTTTTTCCATGGAATTCTGCATTCTCTGTTTTTCACGCCGATGGAAGCCAGAATAGAATCTTTTTCTTACACTGGGCCACTGATACTTTCATTTCCTCACCTATTTCTGTCGGGAAACCTTCTTTTAAATTTTTTCTATAACGGTCCTTGTGCTTCGGATGCCAGAACATGGCCTTGTTTCTGTAAACTTCTATTAATTTTAATAAATTTAGTTCTGTCCACTCCATAATTACAAAAGAAACGGCAAAAAAATGAAGAAGCACACGTCCTGTCTAAATATGACCTTGCAGGTTCGAAGTAGGTTTGCGGGGGACGGCGAACAACACATTAACCCGTCCCAATTTGAACAGCGAATCCCTTTGAATTCGCCGATAAACCGACAGGATTTGGCTCCACGCCAGCTGTACCTTGACCGTTCGCGGCGAGTAAAAACACCCGTCTGCATCTGTGAGCAGCTGTTCACAAACTTGTCTATTCGTCTTCTGCTCGCAAGTGTATACGCACTTTTATGCAGTTCTAATGATTTATGGCATTGTGGGTAAAGAGATGATATTTCATATTTGAAGATTTGGGATAAAATATGTTCCTGACATTATGTGGAGTTGATCTTAATATTTTTCTCCACTTTCTTCACTTTTATTTTGCCATTGTATCAAAAAAACCAACAATCATAAATCACTTAGGAAAAACTTTCTTTAGATTCTTTGAACCATGTTTTAAGTTTTTTCCACTTTCGTGATAATAAATTCTTGCAGTCATTTAAATAGACTCAAGCTTCATGTATTGTCTTAACATTTTTCCATTTTTCTTCAGATGAAGGCTTTTCATAAAGAATTCTGCAGCGTGCTCTGAGTTCAAGGATATGAAGTGGAGAAAGACAATGAACATTCTATTTTTAGGAAATAAGAATAGAAAAAATATTTTCTAGATTTAAATCAATATTAATAATTTTGTTTACAGTTGATACTGAGCATTTTAATGATCATTCCAATAAAATTTTGACTTGGAGGATTTTCTCTTAACTTTGAAAGTTTCACCTTTCCAATATTCAAATAACTACATTTTTTTCTTAGATGCGTATTTGGAACAATTTTACCACTTGCAGCCAGACTTTGACAATTTTTCCCGTTCTTATTAACAATATTATTCATCTTGGATCTAAATATCGAAAAATCATAGCTTTCACAGCATCTTTGAATAACTGAACAAGAATAACTCTCTCCAGAAAGAACAAAAACGTAGTCATCCATCGCTTCTTTAAAAACACCATTTTGCACGTAGACAAAACTTATAGGTAGTGGACGATAATTTATATTTTCAAAAATGTAACCGTTGTGAAAATAAATTCTTCTACGTAGATCATTTTTTCCTACAGCGGAAAAAAACGTCTAAAAAATGTGCGAACAGCCTCTGTAAAAGTCTGCAACTTCAAAAAATAGAATAAGGGTTTGTCTTGGTACGCCCTGGGAATAAATCAAATTTTTTGTGCGAAAATTTAGGTACAAGCCTGTGTGCATTACTTTCAACTTTCTCTTATACGATGTAACCTCGATATTTTAATGAATCTTCCATTTTTGGAATTCTGTCTGTGTGTGGATCCGATAACTCAAAAACGCACCGAGCTTGAATGGTAAAACTTCATATATTGTCTTAACACAAATGTAGATTTCTTTTGTTAGATTCCTTGTGTTATTCTTTGATAGATTAGAATGTGGGTTTCTATCAAATTTTGAATAAAATCCTTCAACGGAAAGTCTGTATTTGTGTGAATACGATAAATCAATAACACAGTAAGCTAGACTGATGAAATTTGGCTCAGAATTTTAAAACCAGAATTATAGATCGGTATCAAAGTTTTGGGGAAATCCATCAGCTGGTTAACTGTGTCGATCTGTCTATTCATGCACAAGTGAACCTGATAACTAAAAGGCGCAAGAAGTCAGGAAATAAAATTTGTTACATCAAAATTGTAGATCTCTATCAAATCTTGAACCTAATTAGTGAACTTGAAGAGGTTTTCAGTTTCTTCACTTTACGACGAAGCTTCTCTCCCGGGGGTGAACCGAGAGTTCATGGATGAGAAACCGCCGGATAAGTAATCGGGTTCTCGCTTCCCCGGGGGTACAGCAATAGTCGAGTTACTTCACACCAGTAATAGTGCGTACCTCCTTCGGGAGGGGTCGGGCCGTGGTCGGTGATGACTATTAGTACTCCAACCTCAGTACTCGAGCTACTGCAGCGGTTGTCTTTCAGAGACCCCGAATGCTAAGGCAGGTAGGGGTAACTCCGTTAAGATCACGCCGAAGCTAAACACAAAACGTTCCGTACTGCGGAATTATTGCAGGAAGTTGAGAGGAGAACCCAAGAGAATTTCACAATTTAATTGATTTCCTATTATTTTATGAAATAGCTAGATATTTAAAAAATGATTTTATATTTTAACGGTAACATATAATTGTGGTTTTAAATATTATATTTTTTGACTCACTTAATATTTGTAAAAAAATTATATATATAATTTAATTATATATATTATAAAAAAATTAAGATATAAACTTTATTGTAGTACTATATTTCGGATAGAGAATCTTGGTGCCTTAATTATGAAAAAAATCTTTCCAATGTCAAAATCTAAGAAAAACCCACCCTAAGGAGTATACGAATTTATTATCAAATTTCTGTAAGAATATTTCAAACTGAATTTATGAGAATTCAACACCCTGAGGCTGCTAAATCTAACTAGACACTCCTGAGACTTTTCCCTCTCCTGGTGTTATCTCATACACTGTAATTCTTGGATTTTGCATGCGAAAACACTGACGTCTGACAGACACATTGTGTGGGCGAACGATGCATATTAGGTACTCTGTCGAGGTTAATGTTTATTCAGTTCTAATTTCAGCTTACTTTGCGTGGGTGTATTCCCACTGGCTAAACAATAAAATGTAGGTTATCTCTTTCGAATCAATGTAATTAGTTTTAGCCTATAAAAGAGCAGATAATTGCCGCAAGTCAGGAAACTATTTCAGGTATTATGTAATTTTGTCCCTCGAGTTTGCCATTTTGAAAACGGCTCTGTCCGTGATTTTGCTGAAGAAGATGGAGATAAACAATTACAGTGTGTTATAGTTTAATGAACAAATTCATTTCCGAGCCGATCATAGAACCGATTATAGATTTATCATAGATCTCTATGTGGAGTAGATTCGTCCTGGACACCTTTCAAAAATAAATAATTAACTATATAATTTTATGCATTGAGTTGCTCGGAAAGTATTTTTGAGAGCGTTTGTAGTCTAGAGTTATCCTGGTGAAAGAACACCTATTTAAGACTGGCCAATTCTGGACGCTTCTGATCAATGGCTTACATCAAATTTTCTAGCTGACTAGTATATCTAATTGCATCAATTGTTTGGTTATATGGAAGCAGCTCGTAATAGGCAATGTTCTTCTAATCCCTTTACGAGTGGAAAATTCTGGACGCTTCTGGTCAACGTCATACATCAAATTTTCTAGCTGACTAGTATATCTAATTGCATCAGTTGTTTGGTTATGTGGAAGCAGCTCGTAATAGGCAATGTTCTTCTAATCCCTTTACGAGTGGACAATTCTGGACGCTTCTGGTCAACGTCATACATCAAATTTTCTAGCTGACTAGTATATCTAATTGAATCAATTGTTTGGTTATATGGAAGCAGCTCGTAATAGGCAATGTTCTTCTAATCCCTCCAGCGTCAGAGCATAATTTTCTGTGAATGGATATTGGTCTTTTGGGTGTTTAATAGCTGCTCACTTGAATAACTCTACAATAAATTTCGCTCAACATTATTATGGACGACCCATTTTTCATCGTCTACTATCATCCATTTCAAAAATTAATCTATTTCATTATGTTTGAGCAATAAATCAGAAGTAAAAATACCATCCATTTAAAATTTTCTCTTAATTTGTGCGGGGCATCTAAATATCAAGGCTATATTTATTTCCTGCTCATTCTTTTTCATGTTTATTCTTTATAAAATTCTGCTTAATTCAATGCTGCACTAACGGTAGGTATTGCGATGCCTATGATTTTATTATTTAACACTAAGTTTGCAATGGTCTGAGGGCAGTTTCAACTCTGCTTTCATAAATTCATTGCTCTCATTTAAGCGAAGAAACATCACGTATATGCCTTGGTTCATGTTGACTCTATCTTCGTAGATCGAACATCTTCACATCTACAAACCAGGGGTGGCGCCAGAGGGGGGATCGGGGGGCCCAGGGCCCCCTGTGGGGGATGCTGGGGCCCCCCGTCGGGGAAAGATTTTGTATCCGGTCGGGGAAATTTTTCTACGGGGTATTCAACTGTAGTTGATAAATCATAATCTGGCGAAAATTTGAGACCAATTTCATTACACTCGTCCCCCCCTGTCGGGCAAATCGGCCCCCCCGTCGGGCAAATTCTAGCGCCATTCCTGCTACAAACATTCTTTCTTGGAGAAGTTTAGAGAGTGGGACTACTATTCATGTGTCATCCTCGGTATTTAATCGTGGTTAAGAATTACCAAGTTCACCGCTGCGGCTTTAATAACCTCAAAACGGGCTATCAAAAAGTCTCCGTTACGCTTCGCCAACACAACTATTGGATTATTATATCGAAATTTGTAATTTAGCATTTCCTTTCTACGAAACATATTTGATATTTATTATCTCTTCTGCTTCAGGATTTTTCACAGCCGTACCAATATTATTTTAATTTGTGGAATTTTTTCCCCTCTTCTAAGCAATCATGTGATACAGGTCTTCTCTCACTCATCATTTGTATTTTGTAATACATTACCATGCCTCATAGGCTGACTAAAATTAGTGTATGGTAAATAAACGCTAATTCAATTCCTCAGAGAAGGGTGGGGCAAAATCAACAAAATACATGCAAACTCTTGGGACGATTGACTTGATGTTAGATATAGCTAGGGCAATCTTGATAAAATTTGATACATATGTTTCTCAGTGGCTGATTAAAAATACTCTGTGGGTAAATAAATGCTAATCCAATACCTGAGGGTAGAGTGGGGGAAAGCCACTTAAATTTGTCTAACAAATGGGCCGCTGTACATGAAATTTGGGGAAATGTTGATGGCAAAGGATACATATGTTCCTCACAGGCTCACTAAAAATACTAAATGAGTAAATAAGCTCTTATCCAATTCCTCAGAGTAGGGTGGGACAAAATCGCCAAAATACGTGGAAACCATTGGGCTGATTGACATGTCGTTGGGTAAGGCTAAGGCAGTTTTGACGAATTTCGGTACATATGCATCTAATTAGACAAGTAAAAATATTGTTAAGGTAAATAAATGCCAATCTAATCTCTGAGGTGTGGGTGGGACAAAATCCTTTAAATACATGCGGCAAATGGACGACTGACGTGAAATTCGATTCGGCTGAGGCATTTATGCGAAACTTGAGGCACATGTTCCTCATAGGGTAAAAAAAGGCACTTAAGGGTTAAATAAATACTCACCCAATACCTCATTTAGGGTGGAGCAAAGACTTGGGCTGATTGAGATGAAACTCAATACTGCTGAAGCAACTTTGATGAAACTTCCTCATTAACCGGCAGGAAATACTGCTGAGGTAAATTTGCCTTAACCCAGTCCTTCAGGGTAGGTCGGGGCAATGTCTCCGAAATTCACGTAAAAAATGGACTGATCGAAATGAAACTTAATTCCCAAGTTTCAACATGTCGAACTAAAAATATGGAGTGGTTAATTTTTTTAAAACAACCTCTTAGGATGATAACAACCGAGAATATGGTAGAAATGTTTATTTAGAACGGCTGGGACAATCTTGGTGAATCATGTTTTATTAGTTGATTAAGACACTTTAATTGTTGAAATTTTAGTGGAAAAATGACTTCAATATTGTTCAAGAAACAATACTGTATTGAGAAATGGCCCTTATCTCGCACTCTTCTGGGTTGGGTGGAAATGACTCGTGGAAAGGCATTTAACAAATGGACAAATTAGCATAAAATTTTATTGTCAGGATTTTTTAAATAATAAGATGCCCCAAACTGGCTAACAATGCCAGAAATACATATAATACGGTGCACTTTTATAAATAATAAATGAAAGAAAATTTTTGTCATATTAATTTATGAATCATTTAAAGAAATTGAGAAATATTCCCGCAATAAAATAGCATTGATAAACATTATGTTACTAATAAAATATTGTTGAATTTCCTGTTTTCCAAAAGATTTTGAGCTGAAAAGACCGGGCAACGCCGGATACTCTTCTAGTATTAGAAATATAAGCCAAGAAAAAGTAAAGGTATTTTAACAAAGATTAAGACATGAGGTTAAAAATTAAGAAAATTCAGACCAAAATTTGAATTAATTTAGGAAAGAATTAAATTAATTTATCCAAAAACCATTGGTTGAATTAGAATAAGAAAAAAAGTAAGCAAACGGCATTTCAAAACATTAGTAATAATCTGATTCTTAAGTCTGTTTTGCGATAAAAGATGACGAAGGCTGCCGGATTTTGGTTCCCAAACACTAATCGGGTCTTTTGCATGAGCCATAGGGTTGCAAAAACTATGAGAGTCAGATTCTTATATATCAGTAAGTGAAAAAGAATTTTAAAACAGTCCAGAAGTTTCAAAATATTTCATTATTTTTTTTCTAAATAAATATAACAACTACATTTCCATTTGTTTTTCATTAATAATCCATAATTTATCTTTTTCTAGTATCCTTCTAATAAATGTACTTGGAGTTGCGAAGAAATGCTTCTTATATAAATGTTGTGAAATTTCTTTTTCGATCAAAAAGAGAATCACGCGTGAAATAAAAACTTGTAAAAGCCTGATTTGAGGAATTGAGATAATGTGCACGCCGATCGTTAAATCATAAAATTATCTTTTAAACGACAGGTACCCTTTTAAATGCATTATAAACGATCAACATTAAGATATATAATGTAACACATATGGCAAAAAAATTAATGAACCAGTATGTTAGAATATGCTTGAGAACTTTAAGCCCTGTTTAAGCTCTTAGATGAAATATACAAATTGGTTTATGCTAAGTTTGCCTTGCATTGTTTTGTTAAGATACAGGTTCTATAACATATGCTGCAGAGAGTAATATGTTAAATAATATTTAACAATTTCAGTTTTTTTACATAAAAAAGTCTAGAACTGAAATTTTTGGAATTTGTTTAGCTATCATCATTTGTTACTGAAATTCCTAAAAGTGCAATTCAAATATTAATTTATATTAAAAACTTCTTTTTCTTGCATATTTTATAAGCTCGAAGATTTTTCCTTTCACTTTCATATCTCCGTTTTGCTTTACACACAAATAGCTCATTTTATATTTGAATTGGTATAATGAAATTAAGAGAAATGATGACCATTTCCAATGTAAAATAGATTGTCAGAATCTAAAGTTTCTAATCACTTCAATATTGTTATTAATGGATAATTTAGGGTATTCTAAAATTATTTTCTGAAAAATGAAAATATATTAAGTAGCAGCTAATTTCAGTTATCCTCAAAAAGCTTGACATTCAATTTTAAAAATCTTAACCTTAAGGAAGCTGTTATGGTCCCTTTCTCAAATACTATACCAAATTGGAAAATAAATTATAAGTTAATAAAAAAATAGTCTGTTAGGAAGAAGAGAAACATTATCTTCAATCAACACAAGGCTACTCGCTTGTGCAAAAGTTTGAATGCACTTTTATGAGCAAATTTCTAAAGATCAATTTATTCTTTCATTTCCTATATTTTATTAAAGTTGTTCAGTTTTTCCTGATAGTTTACATTAATTCAGTTTCAAATTTTCCTTTTTCTTATCTCATAGGGTTGTATTACATAACTTCGAAACATGGCTGCATTCCATCAATACTTTCCAACAAACAAAAGCCTAAGCAATCTCAGAAACTTCTTTTATAAACAAAAATTCTTAGAGAATTTTAGCAAACTCTGCTAAACCGTTACTTAACTGAATGAATTTCAAATTGCCAAAAAGTCATTCGAAAATAGAACAATTTGCTACTAGATTTCAAATCTAATGCTTTTATTTAATTTTGTTCAAGAAACAAAATGTTCTGTTGGGAGAAAATGTATTATTTGGAAACATAACAAAGAAAGAGATTCCATGTAGACGATTAAAAACTCCTTTACCAAAGTTCTTTGTGATCGAAGAATTGGATTTTTGCTCCTTTCTTTGCTATATTTTTATTTTGTTCTTGCAAAAGTTTCTTATCTTTTTTTAATTGTTAATTACGAGCAGCACGTGGGCAAATTATTGCAGAATCATCAGTTTCATTATCAATTTTCTTTCACCTATTTCAAAACACCACGAAATTTAGGCCTTATTCTATAAATGTACACAAAGAGGAAGCTGTAAAACCAAGAACTCTGACCTTGAAAATAAAATTATGCGTTTTAATAGACAGTGACTCATAAGTTTGAAACATTTAAAAATTAATATTTAGCAAATGAATGAAGATAGAAAAATGCCGTTTTCACAGAAAGTATGGAAACAAAGCCCTACTTTTTTGGTATTTCAATTTACAATTAAACCACCAGATGGCTCTGTAGTTAGTGGAGCGATGTCTTATATAGGCTAAGACGCTGGCCAAAGCAAAAACTTATAAATTTTCAATGTGCCGTCCTCCATTCAAGGGCATAACTGTCAGATGAAAAATCACACTTTTCACAGCGTTAAACAACGCCTCTGTTGGTATGATACAACATGCCTATAAACCGCAGAGCCATCTGGGGATTCAGGTTCTGAACGATATTATCAATAAATTCCTATTTAATAACAAAAAAAATTCCACCCCATACCCATCCTTTCTGTCCTTACGGCATCTTTCCATCTTTATTCATTTGCGAATTATTGATTTTTGAATATTTCCCTAGCTTCTGGATCATCCTGTATTTAATTTCAGGAAAGTTTAGTTAATGTAATGGTCTATTCCGTATTCTATTAGCTCCAACAGTAAATATTTTAGAACTTTTCAAATAGCAATTGTTTAACTTGAAGTACCAATGAATATTTATCATATCTTTTGAAACAAAATAAAATGGCATATAGAAGCAGAGAATTTATGAAGAAAATTTAAATAATTAGAAACTTTAAGAACATACCAGAAATGTGCGATTTATTTGTTTCGAGCTGGAAGAAAAACTGTTTTTAGTGCTTTCACCGTGCTTTGTTACCTATATGGAAAATTACATGCACTGCAAGCAAAAATTACCCCCTACTTTTTCGCTCACTACTAATTTTTCTACTTCACATACACATAAGAGCTTGAAATTCAAAAACATAAATCGATATTTTAAAAAAATCGTTATTTAGAAGATTCAATTCTATAAAGAGCTATAATTAGCCACACTTAACAGCATTATTACTTTTACATAAGCAATGCTTGTTTTCGAAGCAGTTAAACTGAAATTTTGAATATAACGAAGCAATGCCATTAGAAGTTCATCAACAAATTAAAAGTAAAAGCCTCTAGTCTTTATTTATAAAAATTCGAATTCCAAACTTGTAATTTCACTACATATTAAAACCCCATTACGTCATAAATATGATATAATTTTTTAAAATATCGCCAAAGGAACACCGAAATGCAGAATAAATTCAGCGTTTCTTTTCATCTGTTAGAAAGCATCTCCTACAAGGCATCTCCTAGAGGCAGGACTTCCCTAATCTGGATTATGGCTAGATGAAAAAGATTCCTAAGTCGGTACCCGACTATTCAAACTTCCACGACATTACAGCATGGGGATTACTGATCCGAAGTGGAGGTTATAAAATTCACCATATATTGTGGGTCTTGGGGAATAAAGATTCCGTAACGTGGTCCTTCAAAGTCTGTCATACTGTTGTCCAAAAATAAGGCACAATTTTGAAGATACTACAAAATTGGAGTTAATATGGATACGATGGTTCGCAATCAGTTACTGAGAATGGTGGGACATACTATCGTCGGAACTCACAGTTTACACTGAAGATTCGGTCACGAGGGCATTTAGGGGGTCGACGAGAAAGGGATGAAGGCGAAAATGGAGTTTGACCCATCCTGTTTCACAGAAAGCTGATAACGAGATGTAACTTTCATCAATGATTATGTTTCAGGTGCACAATATTTATATGTATTTTTGTAAACACAGCAAAAATATTCGGAAAGATATAAAGGTTTTCTTAAAAAATCCCAAATTTTTCCGCATGTTGTTTTGCTTACGACATGCAGAATTTTTTACCAAATTGTTTGAAACTTACAGTATACTTGACAATATGTAAAAGAAGCATTGTATTAAAATTTGAATTAAAAAATGGAATATTACAGGAAATATGAGCATTTGTAGTAAATAATATTTTACTGTGCATGTGCGAAACGTAGGGCAGCTTATATAAAAATTCCAGTTCAATACCATTAGTATTCAGAAAGATATCGACATTGCAACTTGGTGAATTTCGGTGCACTCTAAGAGAAGCTAAATGATGAGGGTTCTTTCACAAATTGAAATATTTTAAACTTGAATCTTCGAATAGTAATCGTCGAAATGCAAATTAAATTATGTATTTAATTTATTATTATATCATGAGTATTCAGGATACTCAACTGTCATAAAATTCAATATTCCTTTTCGAAAATTCAAATTTAAAAAATATCAATTTGTGCAAGAACCCTCATCATTTAGCTTCTCTTAGAGTGTACCGAAATTCACCAAGTTGCAATGCCGATATCTTTCTGAATACTAATGGAATTGAACTGGAATTTTTATATAAGCTGCCCTATATATCTGTCTCTGAAGTTATGAAAAAACATTACGCTACGTTTCGCACATGCTTAGTAAAAAATTATTTACTACAAATGCTCATATTTCCTGTAATATTCCATTTTTTTAATTCAAATTTTAATACAATGCTTCTTTTACATATTGTCAAGTGTTCGATAAGTTTCGTGCAATTTGATAGAAAACTCTGCACGTTATAAGCAAAATAAATGCAGAAAAATTTGGGATTTTTTAAGAAAACCTTTATATCTTTCCGAATATTTTTGCTGTGTTTGCAAAACTGCATGTAAGTATTATGCACTTGAAACATAATCATTGATGAAAGTTGCATCTCGTTATCAGCCTGCTGTGAAACAGGATGGGTCAAAAACCATTTTCACCTTCATCCCTTTCTGGGTGACCCCCTAAATGCCCTCGTGACCGAATCTTCAATGTAAAATGTGAGTTCCGACGATCGTATGTTCCACAATTTTCTGCAACTGATTGCGAATTATAGTATCCATATTAACTCCAATTTTGTAGCGTCTTCAAAATTATGCGTTATTTTTAGACACCAGTGTAGACTATGCCACTAAATTCGTGATAGCTTAATTCGTCCAGACTCTCAGTAATTTCGTAGATGTAAAAAATGAAGTTAGATCGCTTACAGGAAGCAAAGATTGTATTGATTTTCTGTTGCTTTATCTTTCTTGTCTGTGTTCAGTTATTTATGATTCTTGGAATATGTTTTGTAATGATCGTAATCCGCTTTTATCGAATAAAACTGACATATGATTGTTTTATTTTTAAAAGAACTTCTTGAGAAATAGATAGCTTCTACAAAAACTTTGATAACAACTATTTTATTGAGGGGGGAAGTAAACTGCATTTTTTTTCAGTACAAGAAATGAAGGGTTTTTTTTTAACCTTTCTTTTTTAAGTGGCTTGTTTTGGGAACTATTTTATTCATGACAACTTTTAACTATTCTGTTGTATGACATAAACAAGCTAGTCTCGCAGTAATTGCCCAAAAGAAATCACTGCATTCAGGACAGCAAAACAACAGGTTTATTTTATTACTTTCTTTCCCAACCACATTATTTTCCGAAAAACATTTCATGACAAAATTTTCAGCGAAAAGTTCGCTGCGGCAACTTGTCTCATTTTACGAGTAACGAGAACAGAATTTTTAATAAGATTTGACAGTAAAAAAAAAGAATTCTAAAAGACAACATACAAAAACTACAACGTACAAAAAAGAGAATTTACAAATAAAGTCGAAGGAAGAAATCTCTCTGGATGCCTATTTTTATTTTTTTAAAGTTTATAAATCATTACTTAGAGCAAGTAAGTCTTCATTTCAACTTTTTGATCGAAGTATCAATTAAACAAAGTTTTCTTTGTTCTTACGGATTCCGAGTATAAATGATAATCGGTTTTTCACGGAAAAATTACAACTGTCATTCAACTAAAATAATAAATTTTAAAATTCTTGAAGAAAAAGTTTTGCTTTAATTTTCGTGATAAATTGACTTTCATATGATATTTAAACAAATCTTATGTGAAATAATTAAAAGTGAAACAAATGAGAAGTGATGCGTCATATTTATATTACAAGGTAGATACAATGATCTATTTTTTTCACTGCACTTAAAATAAGAATTAAAAATTAATGAACATGAAAATTTGTTTCATGAATAATGTAAGAGCTTCTCAACAAGCTCCATTATTTAGGTGATTCGGTGATGTTTATCTTGAAACGTCATGTGTTTATCTGAAATTGTTCAAGCAAATTAGCCTGCACCCTACAGAAACATAGTCCCTACAGAGACGCTAACTCATTATATGCGTCACAGGTGTAAAAGTATAGTATTAAAAGAAAACAAAATTAGAATGAACAGTGCCGAGCCATATACTTATTTTCACAGCACATTTTTGGCAGCACTTCGAAAAGAATTTATTCTTGTTAGCGCAAATTTACCTCTCAGTGAATAATTTGATCTTG
>BGPR01034827.1:0-16282 GCA_013235015.1 Araneus ventricosus
CATACAAAGACGCGTACACACAAACAGACACACACAAGCAGACATACACGCACAAACAGACAGACACACGCACACAGACGCACACACACAGACATTGTCCTTTATTATTAGTAGAGATGTGTACTTCCTTCAATCTAAACATAAATTCAATTATATGAGTCGTTGAGAATTGGAATGGACCAGTCGCTAGACTGCGCTAGGCATCATATTTTATAAAGATTTAAATTGAGGCATATAGCAGTGCTGTCATCTAGTTTAGGGCTGGTAATCGATTGATCCACTTTGGGTTTTAAAGAGGGAGGGGGAGGGGGGTGACCATGTCTTTAAGCTCAGTTTAGTGGAAATTTTGACTTGATTCATTTCGGCATGTCTGACATCAAACGAGCAGGTAGTTATCATCAGCATGTTTATAACATTTTTTTAAATTAGAAAGTTTAATTTTTCATATACAAATCAGGTATCTTGTAAAAGACCAAGCATTATTATTAGAGCATTCGACAATATTTTTTTTAATTTTAATAATTTTTATACTTCCTTTATAAAAAATATTAAACCTCTAGCTTCCCAAAAAAATCTTTAAGAAAGGTGTCAACTTTCATGAACTGAAATTACAGCATGAAAATGCTGCTATAAATAAACTAAAAGCTCTTTGAAAGTATGGTGAATAAAAGGCATAAAAATACACACGCTAGTTTCTTTTCTCAGAAATGTTGGAGTTTTTAGACTCATTCCTAAATATTTCAACACTCATCTTTTGCATTTGGAAACATAAAAAATGACATTCATATTTAAAACGAAATGCTCATAAAAATTTGACTGTTTCCTGTTAAAGATAAAGGACCTTATTTAATATTAACGAGATTGAAGAATTACTCGTTTTAAGCAGATATCTTTTGATAAAGCTAATCTATTATTAATGTGTTGAAGAGGGATTTTGGAAATGACTTGATTGTCGTATAGTTTATTAAAATAAACTGAAAAAAAGTTTATTACAAGCACGTTCGTTTATAATATTCAGATTCGCAAAAATTTTGCATACTAAAATTTTTTTCACTTTTATTAGTAAGCATATATAGTTGCTCCCTAAAGTATTTAAATGTTTTAAACTTGTTTTGTTAATTCTGTTGTATTCTCGTCGAGAACTTGTATTCAACCTGGCGGAAGTTAGGCTTAAGTCTATCGAACAGTTTTATTTTATTTATTTTTTGCTCGACCATGTAGATTTTTGACATTGCTTTAGAATTTTTTCAGGTCATAATTTTGGATTATTAATATGTATAATCTTAATATAAAGAAGTCATTGTGGGCATGTTCCACGTCTTCTCATAAACTACTGCAGCAATTTCAACCACTTTGCACACTTAGCATTCAAGACAGGAGGAAGATTATTGTCGATTTTTAGAAGTCCGAAGGTTAATTAAACAGTCAGTTAATTAGAAATTAACCGAAACCGTTTTTCCGTATTAACTTCGGAGCAAATTATCCCACAAAAATATTTTTATACCATCCTAAAGTTCAAACTTTTACCTTTTCAATTATACCATTTTTATATGTGCATTTTTCCTTCAATTTTGATTAATTTTTTAAAAGTCAATAAATTGTTAATTACCTGCAGACGATTTTGAAATAACGGAAATTTATAGCTACTCCTTTGCTAGGAAACGGTTAGACTTTGAACTACCTTTACTTCTGAAATTTTTGTGTATTTTTATAAATATATCTTATATAAGAAGGGCAGATCGCCGTCAACTTTTAAAAGCCCCAAATCTTATTAAAATTTCAGTTAATGGAAATTAAGTAAGATTTTGGCATTTTCCGTGATATTTTTCGAAAATATGTATCATGTCACAAAAACTATTTTTGCACATATTAAAAGTTTAAAAAATTAGCTTTTCATGACACAAGTTTCATTTCCGTTCAATTCGTTGCCCTCATTTTAATAATTTTTCAAAAATTAAATTGTGTATAAAATTTACAATTTGTAACACTTTTTTTATTGTTAAAGAACAAGAATACATAATAAGAACTGTTGCTGGATCACATTAGAAGAATTCTGGATGAAGACTTTTTATTATTTTTTATTCATATTTATTTTATTGCTTTTTCTTTATGAAAAATTTACTATGCAATTAATTGTCCCAAAACATCCGTTAAAATCTTTCGTACACTGGAAGATTTATGAACATAATTTAAAGTACCTACGCAATAAATATTAATAACTTATGGAGAAAATTAGCTATCGGCGGTTTTTAAAAATCGTCTGGTTCAATTGATATTCTCATTTTAATTAAAAAACGTTTCAGACGATAAATGAATTTTGGGTATTGTAATTTTCTATAAAAAGTAGATTTTTACATCAAAAATATTAGACAGGAAAGTATTTTAATCCCGAGCAACACCAGGCATAACCTCTAGGTATGATCTAAATTCGGTGTTTCCTTAATGCAAGAATTAACCATTCATTGACTTCCTAAAGTTCAAATCTTTCTTATTTGTTATGCATATGATTGAAACAACAGTTTAAATTTAGAATTCTTTGCGCAAGTTCCTTTACTGCTCTTAACATTCAATATCATTTTTCTGTATGAAATAACTGTTTATTTTTTGGTTCATATTTTGGTCGGTTATATAATTCTAGTTCTTACAACACGACGTTAAGATACTCTATCATTTTATTAGTTCTATACAAAAGTAATTTTTTACATTAAAAATATTAGACATGAAAATATTTTAATCTCGAGCAACTCCTGACATAACAGCTAGTCTGTTATAAACTCTATACTTAAATAAAATATTCTTGCTTGGCCTTTTTTAACATTTTTTGCTGGTTAAACAAGAGCAAAAGTGAGATTATATTTCCTATTTGGAAAGCATATTGTGTACTGAAATTCTACGTTCTTGATAAAATTAGGTACTTGCACGTTATAGAGGCCACCGAGATTAAATAGCCAAGCATCCGAGATACATCGCCAAGATGGAAGGCTTTTTCCCAGATAGCACGTAAGTTTGCAGCAAGTTTGATTTTGACTTGATATTATCTTGTCATCGCAAATTTGACGCGTCAAGCTTGAAGCGAACTTGTAGCAAGTTCGAAGTGACAACTAGCGCCACCTCCTTGCAATGCAAATTCACTGCAAGTTTGCAAAACAAGCTTGATGCAAAGAAAGCACCAAGAGATAATTATCTTTGTCTCTGTTTAAAAAAAAAACATCCGATTTTTAATAGCATCTCCTAGACCGTCCTTCTTTTCATTAATTCAATAAATCAATGATAATTTGTAAAAAAACTAACTAATTTTTTTTAAAAAAAATTTTTTGAAACATTTCCCATCTTTTTACTAAATATAACACTCGCACTTTAAAGAAAACTATATCGCATTTTTCTTAATGTTGAAATTTTAACGATTACAAACAAAATTGAACCGAAAAAACAGTCAATGTTTGTTGAAAAATAATAACTTATACATATTGTCCCATTTTAAAGTAATTACTTTTGAGCTCTAATTTCATAATTTATTCTACTAGCAAAACGTAGTTATTAGCGAAAATCGCTCTCTCTTTGACTTCAAATCTCTCTTTGCTATAATTTGCAATGCAAGCTTGCTGCAAGTCCGTCCCATGGTGACTTCGAAGCTTGCGTTAACTTGCTGCAAACTTGTTTCACACTTGCACTCTTGTCGTGTCAAACTTGCTGCAAGCTTGCAGATTTTCAGTGCAAGTCTGCTGCAAACTAAAATTGCTACCTGGGTTGGCGATGTGAGAACATTTGTTTTGGATGCGCAGTGAGCTTTTTATTGGTCTCTTGCGCACATGATGCCTGCGGCATCTAAAAAATGACAAATTGTGCATGCGATGCCTGCGGCATCTAAAGTGGATACCGGGCAAATTTTTAACTTAATAAACGTCAGCGGTTTCGCTTTCATCAAAGCGGGAACTAATAGCTACGCTTGTTCATTAAATGTTAGGAATATACGTTATTTTTAAATTCCAAAATGAGGTCTCACCTCAAAACGTTCCTTTGTCAAAAAGTCAACAGGAGAAGAGCACGGCAGTCCTAAACAAATCCTCTCGGTAATGATCAGAAATTTAAAACACAGAACTTAACGTGCTTGGCGAAATCCGAAGGTCGCCAAGTAAGCTCTGTGGCAGCTTTAACATACAAGCACACAAAATTGTATCACCTCTTTTGAAAAACTTTGAACGTTTAAAGATTTTTAGTTCAGTTATATTAATACCTCACTTTGAAATGACACGAGGGATATTTTGGGGCGGTCCTCTTAATTTTGAACAATGATCAGCTGTGAAGCTGAAATCACGGAGAATACGGTAAGGAAGTAAATACTACAGGCATGAAGAAGAATAACAATAGGAGTAGATTTTTCAAAGCCACTTTTAGAGAAAAAAGCAACACATTATTTGCACCATTGAGGAGAGGGCTTTTTTCCCCTGAAGATTAAAAAATGTTTTTCGCGAACAGTTATTTTTAACTTGAAATGGCATTGAAATCCATCTACAACCAACTGGAAACTGTTTTGCAGATTTATTCTTTTGTGAGAGTTCCAATGTTAACCATGTATGAAATATTTCGTAATGAAACCAGTTGAACAGAGGTTAATTCGTTGGATAACAAGATAATTTAGATTTTTAAACAGTATTAAAAAATTTTGTGGCTTTCATGAGGTTTATGCGCCTCATTTTATACAACACAGCTCCATGAAACAAACTGAAAGATCGCATTGAAATTGTCTTATTTACTTATTGTCTATTTTACTTATTTGATTTTTTTTACTTTGAAAGCATATTGTGTACTTTAATCCTATGTCCTTTGCAAAATTGTATCACCTCTTGAAAAACTTTGAACGTTTTAAGAATTTTTTGTTTAGTTATGTTAATGCTCCGTTTTGAAATGACACAAGGGATATTTTGGGCGGTCCTCTTGTTTTAAATTATGAAATCACGCTGAATATGGTAAGGAAATAACTTCTACAGTAATGAGGAGGAGTTAAAATAGGAGCAGAGTTTTCGAACCAACTTTTGGAGAAGAAAACATCACATTATTTGCACCATTTAGAAGAAGACTTTTTTCCCCTGCAGATTGTAAAATGTTTTTCGCGAACAGTTGTTTTTAACTTGAAATGACATTGAAATCCATCTACAACTGACTGGAAACTGTTTTACAGATTTAAGCTTTTATGAGAGTTTGCATGTTAACCATGTATGAAATATTTCGCGGTGAAACCAGTTGAACAGAGGTTAATTCGTTGGATAACAAGATATTTTAGATTTTGAAATAGCATTAAGCAATATTTGTGGCGTTTATGTGCTTGTGTATATTTTTTCATGATGAAGGGGGTTCCACTGCACTTTTTCATTATCGTGGTGGAACCAGTTGATTAGTTATACAATAAGATATTAAAATAAGAATAAAGTATGCATTTGTCTAATGTAAAAAAGGGATTTTTTTGCAAATGAAAATATGAAGCAAAAACACCCAGTTATTTCAAACAACAAAAAGCGTGTTTTTGTCGTCATGATCAGTTATTATTTAATTTGCAGTAGATTCAAATTTAGAAATGGTGCAGATTGTTTTACGTTTATTAAGTAACCATTAATTGGTTATGGTTGGGATTCGGAGGATAAAAATAAAATCATTGTCACGGATATAAATAGGGCATGTTGTGTAACTTCTTTTCTTTTTTTAATTACGCAAATCTAGCTAAGTTTGTACCAAACTGAGCAGAAGTCACATGAGCTTTGGAGGCAGAGGTCTTGCATCAGGATGTTAACTCGTTAATCTCCATGTGAATCAAATAAAATTCATACGGTGATCAAATACGATTCATACGGTGATCAAATACGATTCATACGGTAATCAAATACGATTCATACCGTCATCAAATAAGATTCATACGGTGATCAAATAAGATTCACACGGTGATCAAATGCGATTCATACGTACTATCCAATCAGATGACCCTACTCTACTGTAGTTAAGAGATAGCACAGAAGGAGTCATATAATTAGATAGATGGTTCGAATTTCAGACGGGAAGCGTGGTGTAATGTCTTGGCCTAAGTGTGACCAAATAATTCAAGCTTAGGTTGGCCTAAGTCCCTTTATTAATACAGCAATAATTAATAGACACTTCTCGCAGAGAAGTCTTGATTAAATATGATTATTTACAAAGTAAGCAGTAACCTCATAGTTCTAGAACGTCAAAGTTCCATGGCAATTAGTCCCTAAGGGATTGTATTCACAGGATGGTTAGCTTCCACCTATCAATGTAATTCCGAACCACGAAACTACCAAGAGTGCTCGCAATTTCATGAGCAGAGAGTTCGGGGATGCCGATTCCTCGGGGTTGCCTACCAAAGTCCGACTTCAGTCGGGACTTTCAATCCGCTGATCACACAGCTTTCTTCGGTCCTCCGGAGCCTGAAACCTCGTTCGAGACGCCTAATCCGTTTCTCTCCGCCGTCCTTCCCTCGAACCTCCAGTTTTTATTCACCCCTTCAGGGGGTGGAGCTTCGCCTACCCTTTCCTACATTGGCTAATGGTACTCTCGTTGACCAACAGCTCACCTTCCTAGTCGTCAACCCTGATTATGGGAAGGTTCTTGAGTTTTCGCCACCACCGGCCTATTCAGGAATGATACTAAAGGGTACCGCTAATGTGTTCGCTGACAGTGATGGATTCCTCGGTATTGTGGCGGCCCTCTGTGTGAAGTCCTTTCTCTTGCGCCCGCCTCGTTAGCGATGTCCAAGTACAACTGTCCTGCTGTTTACCGCCAATATCAAAAGGGGCGGCACTCTTTTTCTCATGGGAACGTTGCTCGCTGGAAGGAAACCTTACAGTGGCGACTAACATATTAAAATGGATTACTTTCAATTTTTTCACTATAGCGCATATATTGTAGCTAATGAATTGAAATGAAATTTTAAAAGATTAAAATTCTCAGTTTTACAATAAAATAAAATTTCTTTATGAATTACTATTCATTCCAATTTACAACCGTTAAGATTACTAATACCACGAACGATTATTAATAAAGTAGAATAAAGAACCGAAACCGGTTTCTTTAGTAGCCTTTGATATTGTACTATACTTCAAACATTAATTGAAGTAGGATTACGTTTTCCTTCCAAATAACTAATTTATTCTGGACTCAAACAGACTTTTTTTAAACAAAAAACATTTACAGTCTATTTAAAACAACAGTACACTAATTAATATCATTGAATTCTCAAAATCCTTTTTTTGTCATTGGCAGGCAAAATTCAGAAAACAAAAGAAAATGTGACTTTGAAATTCTATTTCTGCTACAATTTTTCATATATGCTCGCATCAAATGAATTTTTATTTTGTTAATTCCTCTTTCAGAATAAATTATATTTTTATGATTTCATTATATTTTTAATATCTTAATACGAGCTAAATAAAACTTAGAATCATATATATATAAAATGCTTTTTGTATTATTTTTTAAAAATATCACAATATCTTTAAAATATCAACATTTATGCTGAGTAAGGAAGCAAAGTAGCAAAAATTCCACATAGCAACCGTTGCTATGTTTAGAAAATTAGTAATATTCTTATCTGTCTAGTTTGCGCACAGTTTTGTTTTAATATACTAACTAGTAACTTGTTTAATGAGGATTTATCTTCTCAAGAAATTTGCAGGTGACAGTGTATTAGGATTTTAATTAATTTTGGGGGGTGTTTTCTATAGCGTTCTTTAATATCTAAGTAGCTATTCGCGAGTAATTAAAAGCAAATAAACCAGTAATTGTACTGAAAATATCTTGATATATATTAAGTTAAGAAACTTAACTATTTAAATTGTATCCCTTCATTTACTTTAACTAAAGCTCTGTAAAGGCTGGAGTTAAATTAGCATTTTCATTTCATTCATTTGTATTTTTGTCTATAAGAAACCTATCCATAGCAATTGTCATAGTAAAATAGAAGAGAGTGAGAGTAGCTGCAGGGTGATTAAAAACACAACAGATAAGCTTCGTGAGGGAAGCGAATTTTTTATGCTTTTATGGTATATCGTATGTACCAGTCCGCATTGAAAGATAAAAAACTTCTTAAATATTGAATACACGCGTACGTTATCTCATCGAAAATACACGAGAATCACACGCAATTACGAGATCGAAATTGCAAGCTTCTAGCCCATCAACAAATGAGTGAAAAATCGTTTCCATCTTTACAAATATGAAACACATCAAGTTAATAGAAGTGTGAGAAAACTCAGATATTACTTTAAAAAAATTTACGAAACAAACTTCAAAACAGCATAGCAGCATTAACGGGAACCAGAGATGATACCCAGATAGCACGTAAGTTTGCAGCAAGTTTGATTTTGACTTGTCATGGCAAAATTTGACGCGTCAAACTTGAATCGAACTTGTAGCAAGTTCGATGTGACAAAGAGCGCCACCTCCTTTGCAAATCAAACTTGCTGCAATTTTGCAAAACAAGCTTCCTGCAAAGATAGCACAATAAAGAGATAATTATCTTTGTCTCTGTTTTAAAAAACATCCGATTTTAATAGCATCTTCTAGACCGTAATTCTTTTTTATTAATTCAATAAATCAATGATAATTTGCGAAAAAAATAACTTTTTTATAAAAACATTTTTTTAAACATTTTCCATCTTTTTACTAAATATATCACTCTCACTTTAAAGAAAACTATATCGTCTTTTTCTTAATGTTGAAATTTTAACGTTTATAAACAAAATTTAATCTAAAAAACAGTCAGTGTTTGTTGAACAATAATAACTAGACATTTTGTCCCATTTTAAAGTAATTACTTTTGAACTCTAATTTCATAATTTATTCTACTAGCAAAAAGTAGTTATTAGCGAAAATCGCTCTCTCTTTGACTTCAAATCATATTCTCAACTCAAAAAATTAATGAAATCCAGAAAATAGTTAAAAATAAATCGTATACGAATCGAATCGAACCATGTATTTGCGAAATCTATCTTCTCTCAGAGTTCAACTGGCTCAATGGTTAGCTCCCGGTATGGTCCCCTCCCGGTTCCGCTTCGGAAACGGGAGGTCGCGAGTTCTATCCCGGGTTGTGTTTCCTACTCTGTTTTTGCCATAATTTGCAATAAGTTTGCACGGCAAGCTTGTGGCAAAAGTTCGTTTCATGGTGACTTCGGAGCTTTCGTTAACTTGCTGCAAGCTTGCACTCTTGTCATGATAAATTTGTGGCAAGCTTGCTGCAAACTAAAATTGCTATCTGGGTAAAAGCTTAAAAATATGTGAAATATTCTAATAATATAAACTGTGTATTAAATTGTTCAAAATACTAATCCTTTATTCAGTTATTTAAATTTTCACCTAATGTACAGATGTGTCTTAAAAGCGTAAAAATGTTTGCTCGTATATACTAATTTATGCGGCAAAACTTTTTCTGTAGGATTATTTGTGTATTCAGGCAACTATTGACATAAATTATCGTCTGTCAACTCTCCATAATATTGCTTTTTTCTGCCAAAAGGCAAACACCATTTTTCAAAATAGTTTGCATTAAAGTATCAACATTTCTTTGAATGAAATTTTCGATTCATAAAAACTTAATTATAAAATATTCAAGGAAACTAAATATTTCGAGTTTTAATATTTTATCCTTTGTATGGTATACTTCAAAATCGTTTCTTTTCTAAACGTTGCAGCATTCTTATAATCTGTACTTACTTTTAAATTGTATAGAAAAATTTTCCCAATGTAATTAGTTATTGCAGAAAAATTATTAGGCATGATTCGTAAGAAAAACTAGTAACATAGTTAATAAGCTTTTGCCATAATGAGAAAATATTTCACGCATTTAATCTGTTTATGACTTTTTAAATATGCTATATGTGTGTTGCCTTTAAAAATCTGTAACCTCTCTAGCTCACAAACTTCAAAAACGCTTTTGGCAACGGTATTATCAGCGAGGCGCAGACGATATTTTTTTGGAAAGCTTTCTCCAAAGAAGCTTTTCTTTACAAATCTGCTCCTCTTTAATCCAAACAAATTGAGGAGTTTTTCTGCTGCTCTTTAGGGAATGCTGGTTCTTCATCTTAAGAATCCTTCCGTTATTAAAAGAAATCTACAAAAGTATTTTCGTGTACATTTCTAGAGGCTAAAGAGTTAGTTAGCATCTAGAATTTTGAAATATCTTATTATCAGATAAAAGATTCAAGAATAGATAAGAACTCGCACTTCACAGATATTTTTCCGGGGTAGTTAAACATTGCATTTTATCACAATGTGAATGTAACGTTTTGAAAAACATTTTTATGATTAGTTTGACTACACTTCACAGATATTTTTCTGGGATAATAAAACATAGGGATTTTATAACATATAAATGTAATGTTTAGAAAAACATTTTATGATTACTTTGACTAAGAACTCACACTTCACAGACATTTTTCCGAGATAGTAAAACATTGGAATTTTATTACAATGTAAATGTAATGTTTTGAAAAACATTTTTATGATTAGTTTGACTAAGAACTCACAGTTCAGAGATATTTTTTCCGGGATAATAAAACATTGGAATTTCATTACAATGTAAATGTATTTTTTAAAAACATTTTATGATTAGTTTGACTAAGAACTCACATTTCACAGATATTTTTCCGGGATAATAAAACATTGGAATTTCATTACAAAATAAATGTAACGTCTTGAAAAACATTTTATCATTAGTTTGACTAAGAATTCACACTTCACAGATATTTTTTCGGGATAATAAAACATTGGCATTTTATTACAATGTAAATGCTCTGTCTTGAAAAACATTTTATGATTAGTTTGACTAAAAACTCACACTTCACAGATATTTTTTCTGGGATAATAAAACATTGGCACTTTATTACAATGTGAATGCAATGTTTTGAAAACCATTCTATGATTAGTTTGACTAAAGGAACTTGTATCTTTGATGTAGATTGAAACCTTTTTTGTAAGAGTGGAAGAGATACTTCAAATGATCGGAAATTGCTGAACCAAATATTTTCTATTTCCACATACGTGCAGAATTGGTACAAAGTGCGTTTGTGTATGTTAAAATTCTATGCTTGTCGTGTGGTTTATCTAAATACAAAGCCTTTCATAGCTCAGTTAACCCACAGTTACCGTAACCCATTAAGACATAGTGTCCAAATTTGCGGAGAGTTGTATTTTCTCTTCCGTGGTTAAGCTGATTGCACTCTATTGTTTCCTTTTCTGCTTTCTTTAAGCAGCTATATGGTATTTCTAAACAATTTCCAATTGCTATATATCACCAGGTAGCAAGATTTTTGAAGTCAAAATATCGACATTTTTAATTTTTTGGTTTTGCGTTTGAATAATTTTTGAAGAAATGCAAGAAATTAGAAAATAATCTTCATTTTTTTCATATTTTACTATATTTTTAAAATCTTTTATATTTATGCAAAAAATTTTAAAAGGATTTTTATACCTTTTTAAAATTTTTATTTATTTTTTTATATTTTTCTAAAGGAAAAAAAACACCAAAAATATTTTTCTCCGAATTAAATTTTTCTTCACAGATATCTTAATCTGGAGGTTTTAAACATGATTCAACACTCCTAGAGGCAGAGACGTCTTTTTCCGTTTCTCATGTTTAGTTCAAAGAGCAGATGAATCGTATTTGTATGTATATTTTCTTGAACAGTCATGGATAAAATATTTTTAAGACTTTAGAGATATGATTCATTTAAAAAAAATTGGTTCATTCACTTTAAAAACCATGTTTTCTAACCTGAAAGCAATGCGATCAAAATAATTTGGCATTTTGAGGGTTAAAAGAAATTTATTGAAACCTATGCTTTAAATTCGGGGAACATTTTCAGAACAGGTTGGAACATTTTTCTGAACAAGTCGAAACATTTTCTAAACAGGTTGGAACATTTTCAAACAGGTCGGAACATTTTCTAATCAGGTCGGAACATTTTCAACAGGTCGGAACATTTCTAAACAGGTCGGAACATTTTCTAAACAGGTAGGAACATTTTCCAACAGGTCGGAACATTTTCTAAACAGGTCGGAGCATTTTAAACAGGTAGAAAATTTTCTTAAACAGGTAGAAACATTTTCAACAGGCCGAAACATTTTCTAAACAGGTAGAAATCATTTTTTCAAGAGGTCAGAACATTTTCTCAACAGGTGAACATTTTCAACAGGTCGGAACATTTTCTGACAGGTCAACATTTTAACAGGTCGGAACATTTAAACGTTCGAAGCATTTCAACAGGTCAGATCATTTTCTCAACAGGGCGGAACATTTTCTCAACAGGTCGGAACATTTTCAACACAGGTCGGAACATTTTCTCAACAGGTCGGAACATTTCAAGAGGTCGGAACATTTTCTCAAGAGGTCAGAAATTTTTCTCAACAGGTCGGAACATTTTCCAACAGGTCGGAACATTTTCCAATAGGTCGGAAACATTTTCTAAACAGGTCGGAACATTTTCTCAAGAGGTCAGAACATTTTCTCAACAGGTCGGAACAGTTTCTCCAGGTCGGAACATTTTCCAATAGGTCGGAACATTTACTAAACAGGTCGGAACATTTCTTTCAACAGGTCGGAACATTTTCTAAACAGGCTAGAAACATTTTCTAACAAGTCGGAACATTTTCTTAACAGGTCGGAACATTTTTCAACAGCTCGGAACATTTTCTAGGAGGACGGAACATTTTCTAAACAGGTCGGAACATTTTCTAAACAGGTCGGAACATTTTCCAACAGGTCGGAACATTTTCTAAACAGTCGGCATTTTTAAACAGTGGTAGAAACATTTTCTAAACAGGTAGAAACATTTTCTAACAGGCCGAAACATTTTCTAAACAGGTAGAAACATTTTCTCAAGAGGTCAGAACATTTTCTCAACAGGTCGGAACATTTTGCTCCAGGTCGGAACATTTTCTAACAGGTCGGAACATTTTCTCAACAGGTCGGAACATTTTCTCAACAGGTCGTCCACATTTTCTAACAGGTCGAAACATTTTCTAACAGGTTGGAATATTTTCTAAACGGGTCGAACATTTTCTCAACAGGTCGGAACATTTTCTCAACTGGTCGGAACATTTTTTAAACAGGTCGGAACATTTTCCAACAGGTCGAAACATTTTCTAAACAGGTCGGAGCATTTTCTAAACAGGCAGAAACATTTTCTAAACAGGTCGGGATTATTTTCTTGTCGTCACTTTCTTGCACCAAGCACAATTAATATTGGTATCTGAAAGCTTCAAAAGGAAAGGTAATGAGATAGAATGAAATGCACCGGCATTCTTCTGTTTCATTGAAAATTAGTTCTATTTTATTGTAGAATCTTCAGTATTAAGACATCATGAAGAAATTTTGCATGATGTGCTGTATTTTCGAAGATCCAATAAACGAGCTTGCATTTATAGTTCAGGTTATCGCTTTATCTGAAAGAAAATTTATTATTTAAATAAAAAAATGAACAAAAACCAATCAATTTTTCTGAACATCTATTGATTTACAACTAATTTTAAGAAGTTCCAACAATGGCTCCCTTTTTTTCACTTCTGAAATGAAGTTTATCATTTGTCATTATAAATCCGAGTGAAAAAGGTGGCATTTTTTCTTCCAATACTTATTGATAATTGAGAACATTAAGACTGGATATAAAAACGGCTCGGAAATTCATTGTTTTTTCCAGAGAAGAAGCGAAGTATTAACCGCACCACGTATTTCGAAATACGTGCGACGAAAATTAATGATTGTCTGTACGTAACCAATGAAAACTATTCGTACGGAAAGGATAATGGTTCATTTACTTGTGAAAAGAATCCTCCATGAACATATTATTTCTAAAGTACCCGATAAATTCTCAACAATACCGTTGTTAGAGTATTGTTTGACTTTATTTTACTCTAGGACACAACCTTGCGTCCAGAGATAAAAAAAATGTCCGACTTGTGGTTTTTTATGGTGAATATAGAGAATCTTTATTCATTCCTCAAAAAAATAACATCAAGTATAGCAAAATTTTACTCTTATTTGCTTGACATTATTGCTTATACTGATAACAATAATTTATTTTCAGACAGAGCCTCCTTTACAGTATTGTTTGACTGCAGTTATTTTTGGGAATTAAGGAAAATGTGTCCAAGTTAAATAGAGTAATAATTGTAGAGAAATTTTGATCACCAGAAATGCTGTAATATTCGTAACGAATAAAAATATATTTTTGTAGAATTATTAAAATATTTGAAGAAAAGAAATTAATTAGATAAAAAAATATCGTTTGGCTGAAAAAGAAATTAATTTTAAAATATCGTTTGGCTGAAAAAGAAATTAGTTTTAAAATATCGTTTGGCTGAAAAAGAAATTAACCCTCTGAGTGGTTCGGTCTCCCTTGTAAAGCGATTCGAAAAGCGATTGTTCGAAGACCCCTTATCTGTTTTAAAAGTGCGCCCTCCTCCGAACAGAACATGTTCCAAAAGCGCAGCGGATTCAGTCTCTTCCCCCCTCTGATCCATGGGCAATCAGCAACCCCTCGAAGGGACTAACCACAAGAATCCGTTCTATTCAGCTAGGAACCTATGCAAACTAGCCCTTACTGCCTTCGGAGAGCCCACCTGTTGTGTGATAAATTAACACTTCAGGTCTTCGAGATGGACAGTTGGGATCTATTTTCTGCACATTGCTCGTGTCAACAACACCAAATGACAAAAATACACACCGGTTAGGCGCGTATACCTATTTTTCATGTTTTGAATATCTAATAAAGTGAACATTATTGAAGCTGCATAAAAGTTGATGATTTTTAAGATCTTTGTGATTTAAATTTTTTGCCGTTTATTAATATTTGTAATTTAGCTATTGGCTGTATTTTATATTAGTAGTTTTTTTTATCCGTGACTTCACTTTATTTACTCGTCAGCATATTATTCTATGAATTTAAAATTAATTTACTAAATTTCAAGGATTAAAAACAATGCCATTATATATATATTCAAAAATTAATCAAATATTCATATATTCAAATTTTAATATACATATATTAAAAATTAATTAAATATAATTAAAAAAGACATCAAAAATTAGTAAAAAATAATTATATATATATATATATATAATTATTTTTTACTAATTTTTGATGTCGCAATAAAAGTTTTCATATTGCTTCTTGATTTAGTACTCCGTAAAAGGTAGAAAATTGAGAAACGATCACAAATATAAACAGTGTTTAACTGGATTAATCCGTTTTGTATGCACATAAATACTTATTATATGGATAGTCGCATAATAATCTGTATTCTATAAAACCGCCTGTAATAATTAATACATATGAAGGATTAGAAATAACCTTCTTATCCCCTGAATAATGTTTTAAATTAACTAATACTACAAACCTTTTTTACTGAAACTTGTACTATATGCTTGTTAAGAGCACGAGTTAATAATTCTCAAAATAAAGTTTACGTTTAGACTAAATGTTAGAAGAAATAACGTATACATATACCGTTATTTAGCACGCAAGATATTATCTTTTATTATAATAAACAGAAAATTAATTCACCTAGATTAACAAAATTTGAAACTTTTATACTATAGTACCGGTCATAGAGCATCCCGTGGCCAAATTTTCAAAATTAAATTTAATTCTTTATTTATAACTTTTTTATCGAAAAGAAAGGTATATTAGAGTTTAGACAGGGCATTAGAGTTTTTTGAGCCTATTTAAACGAAAATTGGACCCTTATCTACAATTAGGGTTGCGTTTAGGAGTTACCGTATTCAGAAACACGAAGTGTAAAACAAGGAGATATATCAAAATTCGAATTTACAATCAATGATTACAATACTTTCTCTTTGTATACTACGTATACGAGAAGGTAAAAGCAATCAACATTTTTTCAATCAATTTTACGAAAATGGGCCTTGGTACGAAGTACAAAATTGTTGAATTATTTTCTACAGATAGTTTTTTACAAACTTGGTAAAATCGAAAGAATAGGGAGGAAAATCTACCACATATTCGAAATTAGTCAGGTTCCCTTTTGTGCTATTCAAAAACAGTTTTGGGCCTTTTCGTACTAAATATAAAGGGAATTTTATAAGCATAAAAATGACACTTTATTTTTTATACAAAATTTAAAAAATTAAATTATATATCTCATTCATGTATTCCATTCTACTTGGAAAATAAATATCTTATTTACAGTTTTATAATTATCCATTCAAGTTCAGAATGAAAATAAAAACGTGTAGATAAATCTGAATTATATAAAAAAA